>WUQG02454092.1:0-12745 GCA_011317285.2 Androctonus mauritanicus | reverse complement strand
TGATTTTTTAGTTAAAAAATAATGTTTTTCTTTTTCATTTTGTAAACATTAAGCAATAAAAGTGTTCCATTATCTTTCCTTTTCACCTTTTTATTATTTTTCTTTTAACAAAATTTGATAGGAGCGAATTACTTATTTTCCTATAGAAATAATGTTTCACTCAGTGCTGATTTATCTAATGCAGTTTTTAGAGAAACCAATTAACAGTACTAGGTGAGATAATCCTGTATATGTGTGCAGTTAAGGTGATTAGAACTATTTTAGTGTGAAAATGTATAAAATAAAGATATCTTGTTGTTATACAAACTTTTTGATCACTTTTTATACGATATAGTATAGTATTGAAAGAATTTAATATTTATAGTTATTACTCGATCACTCAGATTATATTAATAATCTGAGTGATCAAGTAATAATATAGCTACACTCGATTATTAATGTGATCACTCGATTATTAATATAAAATTATAAAATAATAATATAATATTGCAAAATGTTCAGTTATTATATTAATATTAGCCAAGATTTAAATATCTTCATTTATTTAGTAGAAACTGAAAAGGCTGCAGATTCACCAGAATTAGAGAATAATGATGATGATGATGATGATGATGACGATGACGATGAAGGTGATAATGATGATGATGATATCAAAGAAGAATCTGATACAATGCAATTGAATGGTGAAAAGCAGTGTCCAGAAAACAATGCAGCTGATAATTCTCATGTGGTAATTTTTTTTTAAATTTAATATTATTATTTTATTTTAATATTGAAAATATATATAATATCATTGATAAATTATATAATTTCAGTAACCATTCATTGTTATCTATAACTCTATATAGATTCATTGTTATCTATAACTCTATATTTTTTACTGAAGATATTTATAAATATCTTCAGTAAAAAATATAGATAATCTCTAAAGATATTTATCTTCTACCATTTTCTACATTGTTATCTATACAAGTAGTTATTATTTATCAAAAAGAATCAAGCCAACAAAAAAAATATAGATAGAATACATTTATATTAATGTTTTTAATTACAGAATGTAACCCCCACATTATATGGGGGTCAAATGTATATATGTACTTATTTTAAAAATTTTTCATTTTATAATTCCTAATATTTGTAATGAGTATTTATGTTAAAAATATAATGTTAATTTTATTTTTTTTATTGAAGATGGCCATATAATGTTTTTAATCAATAAAACATTATATGACCATCTTCAATAAAAAAAAAAGAATTAACATTATATTTTTAACATAAATATTCATTACAAATATTAAGAATTATAAAATGAAAATTTTGTTTAAATAAGTATATATATACAGTTTACCCCATATAATGTGGGGGGATACATTCTGTATTATAAGAATCCATGTTATATGAGGCTTGTATAACATAGTATATCCACATTATATTAGCACTACTGCAATCTTTTCATATCAAGCTATACGAGGAGAGCCAAAAAATTCTTATTTTCACCATATGTGTGTGCTATAGATCTGTAATTGTAAACAGTGATGGATTACTGTCTACTAATACATATGCCTTTTTTTGTTTTGACATGTCTTGTTTAACTGGAGTTAGAAGCATGATAGTAGAAGAAGGTGTCATGCTGAACAAAATTGAGTATCTAGCCATGATATGGTTCTTTCATCTTCAAGAGAAAAACTGCACAAACAATCCACTAAGTGATGTCAGCTGTGTATGGCAAGAAATGTCCATCATATAAGAATGTGAAATAATGGAATCAGGAATTCAAACGTGATTGCATCAGCTTACAGGATGGTCCAAGAGAGAAGGCCATCCAGCAAGGACATGCTTATTGTCTGTGTTTTGGGACAACAAATGTGTCATATTGATAGATTACTTACAAAAAGGATCAACAATAATTGGCATACTATAGGAACTTGCTACAAAAGTTACAAGACAATATCAAGGAAAAAAGATGTAGTTTGCTGTCAAAATGTGTTGCTGCTCACTGATAATGCACCTGTACATCAAGCTGCAGAAAAATGTGAGAATTATGTGGCCATAGGAGGTTGATATATAGAGAAGGAAGAGTTTAAAGAATAAATTTCAGATTTCTAGCACATCCATATCATGATAAGGGTAAAAATTTTTAGCCTCCTCTCATCCAAATATGTGTTATATGAGGGTTGTGTGTGCATGCATGTACACACTGTAATGCTCTATCCTATTTAATATATGCTTGTTTGACATATTTCACTATAACACACAAACAAAATCATTATCTATTCTCATTATAAAATACCTATACCAATGTTGTAATGTATTGATACCGTATGTTTTTTAGTAAATAACATTGCATTGTTTGTAATAAAATGACATAATGCTTTATTTTGGCATTTAATAATCTATAGAAATTTTGTACTATGTATTATGAAATGCTTAGGAAAATATAATATTTTCACAATAATTTGTTTTGTTTAAAAGTAATAATAATTGTTTTTATAAATGCTAATCACAATTTAAAATTGCATTTCATAACAACATGGAAGCTCAAATAGTACAGCAAAAAAATATATTTTAAATCTAACAGGTGCTTAGTATGTTAACTATAATCACAATTGTAGATTTTTAGTATACAATTCTTATTATAAATTTTTATTTGAGAAGTTGAATTATTTTTAACTTCTCAAATAAAACTTATAACAAGATATACCATACTGGAATAAAACTTATAACAAGATATACCATACTGATATACCATCTTGTTATGGTATATAACAAGATATACCATCTGAAATGGTATATCTTGTTATATACCATAACAAGATATACCATTTATTTAAAACAATTATTTGTTTTAAATAAATTTTATCTTATAATTAAGTTTTTACAATATTTTTAGTCTTGGTTTACAATAAAATTTGCATAATTTCCTCTTCCATACTTTTTGCTACCAAAAAAGGAAAAAGGAGAAAAATTATATGAATAAATCAGTAAATTGATGATGTGTCTTACAATTGAATGCATTGTAGAATTAAGGAAATATGGTGTCTGTTAATTATAATTGAAAAAAAGACATTATGGTATCATATTATTACATCATTATAAGATCATATTGTTATCATATTTTAAGACCTTTATTACATTGGCATAATATCACTTAATTATTATATTATGGCTTACCTCCAAATTATTGCATTGTGACCCAATCCTAAATTTAAATAATATTCCAATCATAACTATTTGCAGTTGAGAGGTCCAATGAATAAAAGTGAAGAACTAACAACTTGGATGTGATTTTGTATAACACTACACTATTTGTATAACATTATGTTTGTCTGATTAATTAGTGTTCTGATTTTGTATAAAATTTTCAAAATCCTTTCTCTCTTTTTAGAACAGCTGTCATGTCTACATATAAACATTACTCTTTATTTATTTTAGAGGATGTTTCTATATGTTTTATGTACAGTAGACATTCAATTATTTGGATTTTGTTTAATTGGGTTGTAGATTAATTAAGAAGAAAAATACAATAACTAATTATTAATGTTGTTTAATTAGATGTAATATCTGAAATATTTATAAATGTCCATCTTCATATCTTTATTATATCTTAGATAATTAGCAACTAAAATCAGAAGAAATCCAAATATTGCAGCAATAATTTGATTTCCATTGTGTTTATTAGTCTAAATTATTCTTACTATATTTTATCTTTGATCAGAAATTATATCATGCCTTTATTATGTTCCTGTTAGAATAACAAATTTTGTAAATTATCTATATAATTATCATATTTACATCACCTTTAAATAATTTTTCTGTCTTGATTTTTATTGATATTAAAGTGTCTACTGAATGTCAGAGAAATTTTAGAAGAAAATTTATTATTATTTTGAATCTCTACAGAAATATTATCCAAATATTGAATCAAAAGGTAGAAAAACTCAAAAAGTGCAGAGGTAGTTTCATTATAACAGATGAACTGGAAATGCAGAATCAACACAATGGCTTGAAGTGCATATGAATCCTAACTCCATGGTCTGTCAAAGTACAGGTAAGTCTTCAACTTATGACTGCCTCAACTTAGGGCAGTGATGTGATCAATAAATTCTGTGATTGGTCCATGAAGTTCAGTGGATTTAAGTCCCAGACCCAATGATCTAATATATGGAAAGTGTCCTTTTTTTGTGTCTGGGTCTTGTAGTTTTGTATTCTTTGTTTTTTAAGATAATGTATAATGTCCTAATAAAATTTAGTTGTGAAAAAGTGTAAATTTTGGGCATTTCCAACTTCCAACCAAATCTAATTTATGACAGCAAGGTTTGAACCAAACCTTGGTGTAAGTCAAGGACTACCTATATTATATTTTTTTGTAGTTAATGATGCAATATTATCATTAAAAATAATAAATCAAAAATAACATTATTCATTTTTGATCATTAGAAATTTTTAAGCTGCAAATAAAATACTTGTTATAAATATATTCAGGAAAATATGATATTTCTTTGTATTATAGTTTGTTTAAAACAGTTTTATAAATATCAGTCATTGTTTAAAAATGCATTTTATAATCTCTTGTAGAAAACTAAAATAATGATTCAGCAGAAAATTTCATCATAAAGATAGATGATATTTAATCATGTATCTATAAACAAGATAGCAGACTTCAAGTAAAGACTATTATCATATAAATTAACTTTTTTTATTTTTATTTTTTTATTTAAACTTCTATATCTATTATTAAGTTTTTTTTCTTATATTGGAGATTGTAGATAATATGATTTTTTTATAAATATATAAGATAATATTGTATAATTCACATTTGATCATTCATAACAATGTCAGTATTAAAAATAAACAAATTACTTTAGTTTTGAGTATATGTATGTATATAATCTATATATATATATTTTAATATTAAATGCATATTGCTATCATTTTAAATTTTTTTTTTTTAACTTTGCAGATTATCTGGGGAAGTTAATTTTCCCAATTCCCAGATAATCAGGAGTAGACTCTGTACTGAATTGTTTCCTATTTCATTATTTATTTTATTATCCTTTAAAATGTTTGTGGAGATGCCCAGTTGTTTTATTTTTCACAAAATCCAGGTAAAAATAATTTTTTCATATTTAATTAAATTTAATTATATTTTTTCAAAAAATAAAGTAAAACTTTCTAAATACTTTGCATATCAAATATAGTAGACTCTCAGTTAACTGAAGAGATCAGGAAATTACTTCCACTGAATAATCTGCTAATTCAGCAAAAACTCAAACTTATAGACAATATTTATTTATTGATATAAAAAAAGGAAATTGTATATTTACATATGTTCTATTTATTGAATAAGAAAAATAATAAAGTTTGTCTATTTGCAGCACTGACTTATTTATGAATTGTCAAATGCAAATTATATATTATCATTTTGTAAATTTATAAAAATATTTTATTAGCTTAAAAATAAGAAAAAAAATAATAAGTAGAAATCATTGCTTATTTGAACTCTAAAATAAAAGCTAATTGATATAACAATATTCTTTACCAGAAATCCATCATCTTTATTTACAGTTCTAATATGATTAAGTGCTATATAATTTGAGACATTTTCTGCTGAATTATTTTAATTTTCTATATGTGTGTATTATAAAATGCAATTTTAAATAGTGATTGATATTTATAAAACTGATTTTATCTTTTAAACAAAATTACTTTACAAAAAATTATTGTATTTTTGTGGACACTCTTAAAACACACTGCTTTATATGCAGCATAAAATTTTGCTTAATTCGTGTAATGCAATAATTTTATTTTTTATTGATAAACAAATAATATTACATCAAATTGTCTATAAATAATATAATATAACGATGAATTGTGGAGTTGGGATGCTGATTTCCACTATTAACAATTAATGATTGCTGGGATTACTAGCTGCATTTCAGTTCAATGAAATAGAAATGCAAATTTTCTCTATATATTTTGATTTTTTTACTTTTAATGTTTTAACTTGTTGTTTGAATAATATTTCTATGTAAATTAAAAATAATAAAAATTTTCTTCTAAAATTTCTGTCATTTACTAACAGTTATATATTTCAATAAAATCAAGAAAGGAAAATTATTTTACAATATTATTTCCTTCTCAACATAGAAAATATAGAGTTATTATGCTGCCTTAGTGCTGTTCTACTATACAATTTTTTCCTTCTAAACCTTGAAATGAAAATTATATAATGGAGATGTAAATATTGTAATTAGATAGATAATTTATAAAATTTATTCTAAACAAGAATACAATAAAGATGTGACATAAACTATGATCAAATATAACTATAGCAAGAATAATATATTCACAATGGAAAAAAAAATTATTGCAATTATTTGGATTTTTAATTTTATTCTAATTTTGATTGTCAATTATGATGGTGCTCAACCCATATCTTATGGTATTTTTTATATCTTATGTGAAGCTTTCAAAAAATATATTTAAAAGAATTAAAATTACTGGTTCTTGTCTGGAGCTCTGCCTCTGATTAGTTATCACAGAAAAAGTTTCTGACAGATTCAGTTTTCTCATTAATTGAAGCTTTCCTTTCTTTCATAGCTATTGTACTGTAATAAGTTTGCTTATAAATTTGTTTATTTATTTTTATTGGTCTCATTCTGTTAAACAGCAACTAAGTTTACAATAACATTACAACATTACAACAAAATTATTACATGGAGTTGAAATAGTTCTTTAGGGAAGTATTCAAGTCAAAAAATTAAAAGAATCACATTATAGAAAAGTGTATAGAACAATACTGCAATTGGCTTTAAGTGTGTTTACTCAATAAATATTCCCTTAGGTGAATTTGAATCTAAAAGTGATATAGAATGCTTGTTTTATTTTATGGCAGTGATGTGTACCAAATTGACCTGTGACTTCCAAAAGATTGAGTACCCCTGATCTAAGATACAACAAAGAATCCGGAATATTTATAAATCTTTCAGATTTTATATTTAAGATATAACATACCTCATTATTTGATTTGATTCATTATTGTGGCTGTTATGTTTCAGATCACCACTATAGCAAATTTTGCTGTAAAGTGAATCACAGTCTTTTTTTCATTCACTAATGCATATAAAAGCCTAAAAACATACTTGCATTATTATTTGTCAAGTGCACAATAGCCCTAAAAAAAACTTGATCAGATGGCCACATAGAGGTACCACTTGGTCAGATATCACTTTGGACAATTCAAGTTCAGTTCTAGATTTCATATTTCCAGTTTTTCAGGAAGGTTCCAAGCCTGCCCCATGCATATATTAATTTATGTTTTATATACTTATCTAAGTATCATTTTACAGATATTTTTCTTTCTAAATATAAAATACAATGTAAGGGAAAATAAAACTTCAAACAGTCTCTTGAAAGCCATATGACATAAGCATATTATTTTAATGAAATTTTTTCTGTGATAATTTAATATGAAATTTTTTGGGAAATAAAACAGTTATTCACTAACAACAATAAAAAGATAATATTTTTATGTAAATTATCAAAACTTATTACTATTCATTAGCTTGATATTTTCTGAAGCTATGTCATTTTAACAATAATGTCAGTGTATGACTTTGAAGCAGTCAAATGTGTCACACCACCAACTCTAACTTATGTTTATATAAGTGCATCAGGTAGATGATTCTGCACTCCTGATGTGCTGTGCTGCATAAATTCTTGACAATAATACAAGAATCTTATGTAAGTGCAATGTACTGAATCACTTCAGGTTAAAGTAAAATTTTACTTTTTAAATTGATATACTGGTATTTATATTATAATAATTTATTTTATATATATATTTAGTAAAGTTTCAATAAAATATTTATTTTGGAAAACAGCATTAATATATCAATAATTAAAAATCAAAGATCACCTAATTTATTGATTTTAAATTTTTATCGAATTTTAAATGTTAAAGTCGGGGATAGGCTTATATTAAAGCATATACAGTAATTAAAAATTCTCATTTATGGATAAGCCAATCATATATAATCAGAAGTCTAATGAATAATCAGTCCCCATTTGTGATCTGGATAACATTTCAGTCCATAACTAATTATATTTTCATGAAACACAACCAAGAATTCATCCACAGTCTGCACAATATTCATATTGTGTCTATAACAATGACTTAATTTGATAATGATTTTGTAAATAGATACCATTTACTATAATATAATTAATTACAAATTTATAATCTTTAAAATGCTTTGATAGTTTTTGTGATGTGAAAAATAAAAAGGATGAATGTTAACATATTTCAATCAAAATATTAATTTTATATTTGATATTGAAATACTTGTGTATTTGATGAACACATGTAATTGATCTTGTGATCACATTCAAGAACCACTGATTTAGATCCTTAATTAGATCATAATAAAAAAAACAAATATTTTTCTTTCTCATTAAATTAAAAATGAATGATGAAATCATAATTGCATTTTTTAAAATTTTTTCTTTTCCTTTTATAATAGTGTATGTAATAAAGAAAATTTTTTATATATATATTGATATCTTATAATTTTAGATATTCTCAGAAAAAGAAGATACAAAATCTAAACAAAAGGTATGACTATTTTAATTTTAAATTATTAATTTTTTGAAAAATTTTCAAGTATAGGTAACCCTTGTATAACACAGTAGTTAGGTTCCTATAAAATCTCATGTAATATAAAAATGTACTATAAGGGATTAAGAATCAATAAAGAAAAGGCTATTAGGTTCAGAAGACTAATAAAAATATACCATTTTATTTTTATAACTATCAGAAAATTATTTTTTTATTAACAATAATGATAACTGAGTAACATCTTACAAGCTGTGATACCTATCAGATAATATAAATTTTATTTATTTTATAACTTTTCATCAGTGCTTAGCACAATCAAATGAAAACATTTTCTCTGTTACAGAATATCTTCATTTTCTGAATTTTTTCTGCAGCATCTATATTTTGTACATACATTCTCTTTAAAAAAACAATAATATGCATTTGTTTGTTTTTGTATGATATGAGTTTTTGTAAATTTTATGGTAGAGTATTAATCATTTTTGAAGCTCTTTTTTCAAGTTTATAATTCCTTTAGTGAAAGAGAAAATACATTACAAGGATTTTCCAATAATTTATTTTTGTATAATGGCTAGCAAATCAATAACAGGGATTCATAAAAAAAACAAATTTGAAATGTTTAAAAATTATATCTAACATAATAGTAGAGTTTTCCTCACAAAAGCACAAAAATACAGTGTTATGTGGTTTATAAAAATTCTCTAATCATGTTGGAATAATACCTTATGATCTCCCCTACTTATAAATAGGGGGATCATTGATATACAGGTAGTCCTCAACTTATGATCGTCTTGACTTATCACCACTTGTACTTATGACGGTGATGTAATCAATAAATTCTGTGATTGGTCAATGTAAATCCATAGGTTTGAGTCCCTGATCTAATGATCTGATATGTGGAAAGCATTTTGTTTTTTGTGTCTGGTTTTTATAATTTTGAGCTCATTATGTTTATTAATATAATATATAGTGTCCTAATAAACATTAGTAGTGAGAAATCCATAAATTTTTGGGTATTTATGATTTATGTCAGCTTTGCTTTATGATAGTAGGATTTGAATGAATCCTACATAAGTTAAAGACTGCCTGCATACTGTAATTATGTTTCTAAAAAGCATGATTTATATCAAAATGATGTATATCAGATATTTATTTCCATTAAATTAATGTATCATATAAGAGATATATTCTAACTAAAAAATTCAAATTTATATGGAAAAATATAAATATATGAATAGGAAATACTTACTTTATTGTACACTAAATTATATACTACTAATTGTAATTGTTAGATAATAATTACGAAATATAATATTAAATTATTAATGAAACATAAAAATAAAATTCTTTTTATTATACTTCCTTATTACAATTGTTTCTCTTCATCACCTGAAGTTGCTGTAATTGTAGTTGAGGTTCTTGCCACTTCTATGACTAGCTTTTGAGGTTGAAGTTTTCTGACTCTTTTCTTGATGAAGGCTTCATTTGCTTACCACTACCATGAATTTTTTATAATAAATCTCATGATAATGCAATAAACACTCATTTATAAGGCATGTTATCTTGGAAAAATGATCAGACAACTGATCACAACTCTACAAAATGATATACATTTCATATATATTTTATATATGATATACATTTCATATATATTTTATATACAATATGTAATTATGAACTTCAGTTCAGAAAATTCAAGTGAAATAAAGATACATTTTGTTCAAAGATGATTTACATTGCCACAATGTATATTGAGAACTCTCTGTACCAAGTTATACAAGGATTGCTACAATTTTCTAATCATATTAGAATAAAACAGTGTTGTAGAAGTATTATGTTATATGAAGATTGACTGCAATTTGTTAATTTTTAATTAATAATATGGATTATTAAATATTAGGTTAATGAATTATCATTCATTAACCTGAAATACAATAATTAATAATCCATATTATTCAGTTAATAATTGATTGTTAATTGGAATTAATTTTCTATGGCAAAAACAGGGCTGCTAAATGGTCCCTTTTTTAATCCTTTGAAGTCTGCATTATTCAGTTTCCACGTGCAGCTGCTGACCAGCAGTTAATGGTAATTAAGCCTAATTTCTAAACAAAAAATTTAAATTATAATATCTCACTTAATTTTTATTGAAAAATTCGAAAATTTTACAATTTATTGTTTTTTATTTGGATTCTAATAGAGGAACATTTTTATCAAGTTTTATTTTTTCGCAACTTTTTGTTCCATGTATAACATCAACAAGAAAACAAATTTTTTACATGAAATCTTAGCCATCCAACAAAATTATTGGTATTTTTGCATAGCAGCAAGTCCATTGAATAAAACAAGTCATGAATGAAGAAAATCTATATTTTCAAAAAAAATTAATAAAAACCAAAGTATTATATAGATTTTGATTAATAAAAATAAATGAAGTTATGTCATATAATTAGTTCAAAAGTAACATAAATTTATTAAAATATTATCATTTTTATTGATAATTTATATTTATAGACATGTTTCTCCTTCATTTCAATATCTTTTATATTAACTTTTTATACATTTTTGAAATAAGAGCAAAAAAACCAACATATACAAAAATCGTCTTCTATCATATGTAAATAGTTATAACATTCTTTACTTTATTCTAATTGGCTTCAAGATGCTTTAGTGCTGCACTACATCCAATACCACATGCAGCACTGTAAAATAAGCATGGCTGGAATTTCCTAGGAAAGGATTGGCTGCCATAAAATGATAAAAATGCCATGTCCTTTAAATATTCAAGGAGGTTACATTTGAATTTTCTTGTTTTTTGTATAGATCAATAAAAATGAAACAAAAAATGAACAATTAAGAAATATTATTATTTATTTTAACAGAATTAATATTTTCATATTATCTACTATATTTTATAATTTTTCAGAATTTTATAGCTCATCATAAGAAAAATTCAATTTTTACTTGAAATTTCAAAAATATAATTTATTTCATACCAAAACCAGAATTATTTTCATATGATGGATTAATAAATTGGCAAGAAATGATGGAAAATTCCAAATTCTACTAAGAGGATCCATTCAAAACAATTTTTGTAAAAATGTAATTTAAAAAAATTTTTCAACCAATAAGCACCAAAAACCAATCCATAATATCTATATTAATTAAATCAGGATCAAATTTTTTTAATCCTTTATTGCTGCTTTTCATTCTACTTATATGACATATTGACACACAATCAGTTGACAAATATCAACTACATGTGACAGGTATGCACGTCAATGGACTTCAATAGTTTAAATAAAAATCTTTTTACAATCCCCAACAAATTCCTTTTTCTTAAAAAGTTCATAAAAGTCCTTCCTTTTTACACAAAAGTGTAAAATAATTGAAAAAAAAAATATTCAGTTCAGAATATGAATAAAATTTTTTCATAAGCAGGAATAAATTATTATTATTTCCTACTTATATAGTAATGTTTTATTCCTACTTACAAAAAATGTGACCATAAATCAAAAATGATTTTAATTAAATTACAATACATTTTTTATTTCTAATGTGAAATATAGCTGGACTGCAGGAATATTTTTAATTAAGTGAAAGAATTGTTTAAATTGTCTTTGTTTAAAAATGTATTCTGTAATATGAATTTATTATAACTAATAATGATTAACGACTTTATAATTAGAATGTTGTTATTAATTACAAAAGATTTATGTCTAACAAGGGGACGGTCAGGCGTTCTCCTCCCCGATTTGAATGAAATTGCACATATGTACAGTACTTAAAACTAAATGTTTAAATACAGAGTCGTAGCATACACTTCTCAAATGGCTTTGAGAAAAAGTGATTTTAATATTTGCATATATTATTAAAAGCTTGATAGTGCGCAGAACAAATCATGTCCGGCACTAGCGTGGTTGGTAGCACTCCAGCATTTTAAAACTAAAGTCTTGGGTTCGAGTCGGGCTATTTATTTTTGTTTTTTTTAAATAATTTTTTCTTATTTAAAAATGATGATGATAAATTAAAAGTAATTTTTTAAAATTAATACGAAAAATTAATAGTTAATTATTACTGTATTGTTAAGCTATTATTCAATATTCATGATCTTATTTCCTGCGGCTC
>WUQG02454081.1:0-12745 GCA_011317285.2 Androctonus mauritanicus | reverse complement strand
TCATGCTACTGCTCAAAGTGCTTTTAATTTTACTTGTGATATTGTCAGCAAAAGAGCAGTCAATGGATTCTGATCAATTTATAGCAGCAATAGGTGTTTATAACCATTATGTTATTGAAAATTTAATTTAGCATATAAATTTATTTATTATATCCACTTTTTTTTATTTCCTAGTTATCAGTTAATTATTAAATGTTAGGGTCAATCAATGCTCTACCACATGTTATCTATTCCTATAGAAAGGACAGCAATATTGTAGAGGATGAGGATCAATAGGCTGGGCTTGGATCCCTAAGATATTTAATCCAAAGTCCTCTAGGTAGAAACTGAAGCCAATCCAACTGATTATAATGATATTGATATTTCTTGTGTGTTCTTTTTTTGAATAATTTGTATTGAATTTGATGAAACAAAATATACAATCTAAAACCTTCATACCAATATTCATTTTGAAAAAAATAATAATTCTTTTACGATAATTGTATTAATATAATCATATGACAAGTAGTATTGTAATTTGTATTCAACATAATAAGAAAAAAATTTTCAATTAGAATTTTAATATCCATATATTTATATATATACACACACATTCAATATCTTTTTGTTAGTGTGTAGAATTTCAGATATTTTGTTTCATTTTTTTTAATTATAGTGCAGAAATAGCAAGCTATTTTAATAAGAAATAGCAAGCTATTTTAATATTTCTAAACCAAACTAAATGTTTTTGATTTAATGAATTTGTGTACTTAAAAAATAAATTAAAAAAGTTATAATGATTTTATAGAAATTTTGAATATAAAATAATAATAATAATAATAATAATAATAATAATAATAATAATGATGTCTATAAAATAATTTAAAAATTTCATTTAAAGATTGAGAATAATTTTTGTTTTTATTATTATAACAGAATTGCATTATTTCTACTATAAAAAATATAAATTATATAGAAAATGACTATATACAGTATTATATATAAAAATTATAGCACAATATAGAATAATAACATCTGTTTAATAATAAAAATTCAATACAATATAAAAATAATTCAGTAATCCTACTAGTTATTATTTAGTTTATATATATTCAGTAGGAGATACTTGATTCATTTGCTTTTGTTTATATCTACTGCATACTTATTCTGGCCAGACCATATCTGTATGTTTTGATAAACAGTAGTACATACAGAGTTTTGATGCCTTTTGGGCTTTTTTCCTACTTAAATGTATTGTTGTCATTATTTTGTTACAAATATATGTATATAATATATATTACATATAAAAATATTCATAGTTTTATAAATATGAGTGAGAAAATATACAATATATAAATATATATATATAATATTCAGTGCTGTTTTCATTTAACAGCTAATGGAGCACAATAAACTAAACATAATCTATGATGATCTAAAAATTTTATATAAAAGCTTCACTGAATAGAAAAGCATTAACAATGTGATTATATAAATTTAAAATGTTTTGTTAATTTTATTATTAGAGAGATTATAATTTTATGATCAGAAAAATGCTGATATTTTGATATGCAGGTATTCTTATATTTTATTATTATTTATTTTAATCAGAAACTTCAAATCTGTTTCCAACTAATAAAAAGTTTAATTGTAATATAAATGCTCAATATCATATACTCAATGTTTTTATATTGTTCAGTAAAATCAATATTAATGATTTTACTAATTACAATTTATTCTGATGTTTAAATATCCATTTTGATAAATTCCAAATTATTTTCAGTACATCTAGCAATATTTGATTGAACAAATTCTAATTTTGGTCTTGTTCATAAAAGATTAATCTTTTATGATCAAGATCAAAATTTTTAAAATTTGTTGAAAAATTTCTAAAATTTTAAAACTACATTATTTAATATATATATAATTAATTTATCATTTTACAAGTGAGGCATTTACAAAATTATTGCCAAAGAAAGATTGTACAGAATTGTTATATTATTATGTATTTTTATTTTTTAAAGTTAATAATTGTTTTCAAACCTAAAATTCCTAAATATATTTTTATTGAGTATTTTAGCAATCTTTAATTTTTTTTATAAAAAAAATAAAAAAAATAACATTTCACAATATTTAGCAGAATCAAATTTTTTCAATGCTAATTGTACAAAATTTGTAATTAATAGTAGATAAATGATTCATTGAGAAATATAATCTTAGAACAGCCAAGCTAGGTGCTGTTTTAGATAAATCCACACAGAAACAGAAAAAATAATTTTCCATTTCTGAAAATAGTTTGTCTTGATTTTATTCCTAGGTCATGATCTTCATGTTGATAAGTGGATTTATTTGAAACAGTACCTAGATTGGATGTTCTAAGATCATATTTCCTAGTGATTTAACTCCATCATCCAATTTCAGTTTAAGTGATTCACTTTCTTTCATCATAAGTAATTATTTTTTTCTAATAATGTGATTAAGATATTGTAAACATAAAACAAAATATTAAACTGCTTTAAAAATAAATTTTAATAGAACAATATAAAAGCATTTAATAAAACAAATACTGCAAAATATTTTTGATTTTTGAAAGCAATTTTATTTTTACAATTGATTTAATTCTTTTTTTGGATAAGAAATTATGTTACAAAATGAAATTTTAAGAGATTAAATTTTCTTACAATTTGTTTTTTTTAAATATATATATATATATGCTGTAATTTGTTTTAATTTTTTGCTATGCTTCCAATAATTAAATTTTTTTATTGTATTATAAATATATATATATATGTTTTATTATATATCCAATATTTATTGCATTATTAAATTCTAAAGTTTTCCAGAAAATAAAAACTTGAATAAAAATAAATGAAATATTTTAAAATTAGTCTTAAATTATTTTAAAATATTGAAGTGTTAACAATATTAAATATAATAAAATATAACAATTTCAAAAAGTAATCTTTTTGCATTCCATATATAAATATTTTTTCTTAATATTTAAAATTCTGTTTTTAAATGTTTCTAAAAAGAAATTGAAATTTTGATATTTATAAATTTTCATTTATATATATATATATATATTATCATAATCATTAGCTAAAATTTTTAAAATTATAAGTAGTTAAAAGTACAAATGTTTATAATTCATGATATACATCAAACAGATCTGCATAAATTTACTTTATTTTAATTAGATTTATATAATAATTTTTCCTGTTGTGGCATTTAATTTATACTAAATCGTTATGAATATATTCATCATTATGGTGTATCTTCAACAAGCTTTATTTAGCAAAATATATGATTTAGAAATAATATGACTATCTTTTACAACTTACGAATGCCATATTTATATGTAATGTTTATAATAAGCAATAACTGCTGGCAGTTTTTTTCCATATTAATTTATCTGTGATTTTTTTCCTATTAAGAAAAAAAGTAATAAAATATATTGTAAATGTTAGGAATTTTAAGCATTGATGCCCATAAAATTAATTTGTTAATTACAAATGAAAAGTAAATAATTCATTTAAATATATTCAGTAAATATCAATAATTAGCAAGTTTTTAAAAAAATACTGGTATGCTATTATTATTTTTTTAATTCATATTTTTTTATATAGAACACATTACCAGTATCATTAGTCATGCTTTTCTTATAATTAGCAGGAATGCTGAAAAATTTTATTCATTCAAAACAGCGGGCATCACTGCTATATTATAAAATTCAAATCAAATAAGATCTTTGTTATTCTAAGCAAAATACTGTGTGTTTGTTTCACAAATTAAAAACATATAAATTTAATATTTAATCTCAAAAGTGAATGAATTTATATAGAAGATATTCAGCTATTCTGTGTACTTTCATTCTTGTTGATTTTATTCATTTATAATTATTACTAACATAAAATTTGAAATGTTGTTATTTACTGATGATTTAATATATTTATACTAATGCAGTGTTGATCACATATTGCCAAGAAATCAGTTAAAAAAAAAAAAAACAAAAGAAGCTCCAAACATCGAATGCCAATTGTGAATTGTTGATTGTTCTAGTGTTTTTAGAAAGAAAAATGAATTTAAACTATATGCCTTAAAAAATTTGAATTTTTTTCAAAAATCTATAAATAATGGGAAAATAGCAAAAATTAAATCAATATAGTTCTGTATTGTATCTGTTCTTTGAGTATGTTTTGAATTTTGAACATTTTCAGATTGTAATTCTGATGATGTGAAAGTTTTTTTTGCTGTGTGTAAAATATTTATTATAAATATTATTATTGCATGTTGTTATTTGAAAATACAGTTGTTGTTTAGCTAATTTTTCCAATGTTTATTTGTAATAAAATCAAAATGTTTAAAAAAAAATGCTTTGGTTATCAAATTATTTTAATAATTTATACTTGTCCAATATCAAATAAATTATCTTTAAAATCTATAGTAAACTTGGAAATCTTTTTAAATTATGTTTAATTAATAATTATTAATAATATATGCAATGATTGATAACATCTGCTTGGGGACTGCAATATAATATAACAACTTCAATACTAATAAAGATAAAATGCAAAATTACTACATAGTTTAGAATTTTTTATAAGATTAATATTTTTATCAGATATGTAACATACATTTATTTAAAAGTCATGCAACCCAAAAATTCATTGTGCATACTTATCAGGTCTTTTATTTATAATTTTATAAAATAACATTGCAAACTATGGCAATATCACAAACAAAAAAAAAACCCATTTAAAAATTTTTTTACAAATTAAATTGACAGTTTTACAATATATTGAAGTTTGGGTTGCATGACTTTTCAATCACTTTGTAGAATATGCACAGATTACAGAGGCTTTTGTTATTTATAAAACTTAATTACCAAACATAAATATGGAATTCTTTATAGTATGTTTCAAACTAACTTATAATTGTCTAAATGGAAATATATTAACAAAATTAGCATAGTTAAATTATAGCAAATATTCTGATCTTTGAGGATTTGGTATTTCGATTTTCATGATGACTATTAACAATATATTGTTAAATATTTCAAAATTTTTATAATACTGAATTTGGAAAAAAGGACGTGGAGTCCTGTTCCCTGTTTTTCGTCATATGACCTGTAATTAAATATTCAAAAACAGAATTTTATCGTAATTAGAATATACAAGTGAATGTAAAGAAACCATAAAATATATTTCCAGTACCAGAAAATGTACACGTTCTCAGAATTAAATTTAACACAGCTACTTTAATTTTATTAAATTCAGAAAATATTCAAAAACTTAAATATGTAAAAAAAGTGAATTTTTAAATCTTTTAGCATGAACACTTCACAGAAAAAATGTTATATTACTAGCATTCTTTCAAGGTAGATTCTAAATTTTAATCATCTCTATATTATAAATTAAAATTTTAAGCAATAGTAACGATGCTATCATAATACGTAATATGCTATACAATATTTGATAGTTATATATTTGTTTTTTAGAACAAAAAACTATTAACTCGTTTATAAATACACAGTAGATGTATAAAAATCGTTTTAATTGAAAAACCTAAACCGTAATCGTTTTGTTCGAATTTACAGTATATCGAAACAGAAAATGTTTAAATAATACACTGTGTGTGTAAATGTTTGGTCTTTTATCAGTAGTATAATTAGAGTACGTCCTCAAAATAAAATGTGGATAGTGCTTTTCTATCATTATCTCACTAGTTTATTATATAAATAATAGCAGAGAAGATATACAGTATACTTTAATTAATACAAAGTTTCGAGTTATTTTTATTTTCATAATAATCTTGAAAAAAAGATTCGCAAAAATAGGGCTTCTCTACGACACTATCGGTGTAATTATGCAACTAGTTTTTATAGTTAGTATTTTATATAGGTATAAAATAGTTATTACTGTATAAGAAATCAATTAAATTTTATACAAATGGAAAAAGTTATTCACATTTCAAAGCCATTTATAAAATAATTTTATGATGCAAACACGATTTCAACATTCCGGATATTTTAAAAATGAAATATGGTTACTGTATTTCAAATTGACTTAATTAAAATATATATACTGTATATTCGTCATACTGAGCAGTGTTGACTCATAGAATTTTATCTCTGAGTAAAGTACAAGTTGCGCAAACATACTGTATATCGATAAGGTATCGAATGAAATGGATAATTAATATTTTATCAGAAGTAATTTTTGTTTTTGATAATTAAAATCACTTTCGAAACCCAATAAAGGAAACTAGTTTATTCTACACGTCATGTTATAATGTGACCTTCGTTACAATCTACTGATTTTGTTAAGTATTATTTAAAAACGAGTTTAAAATTTTAACAGGAATTAAACATACGTCATAAACGTCAGATAACATTTCTAAAAATCATTTTTCCAAACCACATGCCTACGTTTATGACGTCATTTCTTTAACAATGACGTCATACTTTGAAACATTTCAGCTAAATATCCTAGCTCCCACTTCAGAATTGATTCAATAGCATCAGTTTTATATTATACATATATATAATCCGTCCTATTTATATTAACGCCTCTAGCTATTTCTAAATAGTTGTTATACGAGTTAACATTTCAGAACCTGTCGTCCAATTTAAAATATCTTATTCCGTTTTTGTCTTAAAATAACCTGATTCAAATTCGACAAATAGCGCTTAATACTTTTTATCCATACTTTTTATATAGTTATCCTTCCAAAGTCCTTCACCTAAATCCCGTAAAGTTCATGTAAATTTATAACCCAAATTTACTAGATAACATTTTATATTAAATACAGTACTAGTATCAAAGATTAGTTTTGTATTTGGTTAGTATTAAAAAAACATTGTCAAATATAAATATCTGAAATTTTTGATTTTTAAAATTAAATCCTATATAATTTCTGTAATATGATGTGATATATGGGAGAAAAAAAAAAAATGCCAATTTTCCAACAACCCTTTAATAAACTTCAAATAGAATACAAGAATAAAGCACAAGAACCCAAGTTCTACTCACTATAAGAATGAAACAGAAAATAAACATAACACATTTAGCAAGAGTCAAAACATTGTGAATCTTAATAAACTAGACTTTTTAATTATTTACTATATTTTAGATGTATTTTTTGACATTTTGCTATTTTTTTTTGTATTTTTCTTACTATTATTGTAACCTTGGCAGACTTGGGGTTCACGTGGGCGGTTTTTTTAATTTTTTTTATATGAAGGAAAACATTAAAGCTAATATAGAATATCAAACTCTATAAACTACAGTTCAAACAGTTTGCACACAATACAGTTCTATATTAGTAAAATTCAAAAAAGAAAACACTAAGAAAACTTGATTTGCTTAATTCATTCTTTCTTGAATGCAGCTTCCTTGGCATGATGAGCTTGAAGCACTGCAACTGCTTCATCAACTTTTGCCTTGAGAGCTTCATGATGTTCCAACATGTGCAATAACTCAGAGTTGTCAATTTCCAATAGCATTCCAGTAATCTTTCCTGCTAAATCTGGATACCAACGATGAATCAATGGAAACAAACGTTCTCCCAGCATCTGCTTTTGCTCTTGCGGATTAGCATCAGCCAACATGGAAGTAGTCAATGGTTCTTGTCCTTGAATATGAACTGCAGCTTGTTGGACAACTGGTGGTTGAACGACAGAAGGAGGAGGATTACGCATATTAGCTGTATACTTATAGGCTGGAGGACAAGGCTGAGCAACATTTGCAGTTGGTATTGCTGCAGGTCGAGCAGCAGCAGCTACAGCAGCAGATGGGCCTATTGTTGCCACTCTTCTTGGGCCAGGTGTAGTCTGTTGTCCAGTAATAGGTCTTGCATTCATATTAGTTCTAATTCCTTGTGTTTGGGCTGCAGCAACTGTTGGACGTGGAGCCGGACGAGCAAACTGTGCTGGCTGCATTGCTGGGAAACCTCCAGTAGGCTGACCACTTGGTCTCAGTGGTGGTTGAGGTGTCCAGCGGGGAGTGGCTCGCATCTGTGTCATTTGTGTTGGGAAATATCCTCGCTGGGCTTGAGGCATTGTTGGTACAAAATATCCAGCACCCCCAGGTTGAAACATTTGACCAAGATGTGGCTGCATACGCATTCCAGCCATTCTTTGCATATATTGAGAAGCAAGATGAGCTTTACGATCCTCTTTTCTCTGGGCAAGGGCAACATATAATGGTTTTGACACCATTATTCTTCCATTCATTTCAGTCACTGCTTTGGTTGCTTCTTCTGGAGAACTGAAACATACAAAACCAAATCCACGAGAATGACCATGAGCATCAGTCATTACCTTAGCACTAGTAATAGTGCCAAAAGGAGAAAATTCTTTTCTAAGCCGTTCATCATCAATAGCATCATCTAAATTTTTAACATATAGATTGACACCTTGATAACGGCTCATTCGTTCTAATTTCAACTGTTCAAATCTGCGTTTCAACTCAGCTTGCCTTTCTGCTTTTTTCTGTGCCCTTCCAACATATAATTGCTTCCCACCAAGTTCTTTAGCATTTAGTTCTTCAACTGCTTTTTCAGCATTTTCAGGATCTTCAAAACTTACAAATCCAAAACCTTTTGACTTACCACTTTCATCTACCATCACTTTAGCACTGGTGATTGTTCCATATTTTTCAAACATTTCTCTTAGTTTTTCATCATCCAATTCATCACCAAAATTTTTGATATAAACATTCATGAAGCGACGAGCTTTATCACCAAGCATTTTCTCACGTTCCCTGCGCGGGATAAATTTTCCAACATACACTTTTCTACCATTAAGCAGCATGCCATTTACTTTAGCAATGGCATTATTAGCTGCTTCTTCAGTCTCAAAGTGTACGAAACCATAACCTTTTGAATTACCTTCTTCATCAGTTGCTACTTTACATGATAGAATATTTCCAAAGGCTGAAAAGGTGTCATACATTGCTTTATTGTCAATACTTTTATCCAAATTTTTGATGAAAACATTACCTACGCCTGATTTCCTTAGAGAAGGATCTCTCTGCGACCACATAATACGAATTGGTCTTCCTTTTATCAAATCAAAGTTCATAGTATCTAAGGCTCTTTCTGCATCCTGAGGGTGTTGGAAATTAACATAGGCGTAGCCCAAAGATCTTCGAGTGATCATATCCCTGCATACTCGGATGGACAAGACAGGTCCGGCGGTAGAAAATTTTTCAAAAAGCATAGCTTCTGTTCCATCTGGGTGCAAATCACCAACGTAGAGAGAAGCAATAGGACAACTTGGGCCGCTCGGATTCATCTTCTTTCAAATAGGCCTAACCTTCGTATCCAGATGGTTCGACGTTCTTCTTATTTTTTTTTTATATTTTGTAATTTTTCTCTTTTTATGGTATTTTTTTAACCTTTTAGTACACGGTTTGACGATTTATACTCTATAATATATAAAAAAGTAAATTCTTTTACGACACCCACGTGACGCCACGAGTGTGAATACCAGAGCCAAGGTTCGAAGAAGAGAACGACGCACGTCGGTCCCAGGCTAGCTTGATTACGTCACGCATTAACGTTAAATGTTCTCTTTTCAATATATTCCAAACTTAAAAGTTAATTAATAACGTACATTTTAATAAAAATTATTATAAATATACGAATTTATATTCAACTTTAACATTATTGAAAAAATTTTATTAAAGTTTTGGATATGAGAGTACAGGGCTTTCCCATCAATAAAAAAAATCGGCCACCTGTCGTTGAAATAGTTGACTATATTTTACAATAAAAATAATTAAAAATATAACTTATATATTTACTATAATAGAATTTACAAAATATTAATACAAAAATTTAAATATAATTTATTATAAAATATTCCAAAAATAAATTGAACAAACATATTCAATACTTATAGTAGTGTACATTATAATACAATACAATAATCAGTATACAAGGAGCTTAGTATACAATAATTTAATAAAGGATAATTCCAGGATTGAGTTTAACAACTTTATATTTAGAGATTTAATTATTACAAATCAATATCGAATATCAGTTATATCCAACGAGTTATTATATCATAAAATTAAATGCATTAATTATAAATTTAGCTTTTGTCAGGCAGATGATTAATGTATAATATAATCAAAATTTTTAGAAAATTCCAAGAATAAATGTTCAATTCAGAATTTGATCTAGAATTCAGGAAGAATTAAAATTTTATTTCTAAACAGAAAAAATAGTTTTGTCTTTTTTATTTAATTATTTTATTTTCTGAAAACTCGAAAAGTAGAAAAAGTGAAAGGTAGAAAAATATCTGCGTATTATAGATTTAAAATTGATTTTCCTTAATAGAAATAATTATACGTACTATTACCAGACAAATTTCTAAACAATAAATTTATATATAGGACTAGGCATAGATACTGATTTTTTATTTGTGTCATGGTAGAAGAAAGCAACTTTTTCATTCTCATATAAACATAGTTTCTGTGATATCATGGAGGCAAGGTAATTATCAAATTGCAACAACATGTCTTATTACAACGACTGCCAGTATTTAAAGTACTGGATAAGTTTTTCAATACCAGAATCATAGATATTTTTGAAAAATCCTGAGATCGAATAAATTATAATCCTGTGATTTTATGATTATTTCATAATGCATTATAACATACTCTTTTGTCGACTGAATGACCGCAGTAGAAGCGTGTTGTACTTTCGCCCTAAAGGATTTGGGTTTAATTCTCGGGTTTCTCACCTCCAAATTTTTAAAGAGAAGTTTGGCCCGGCCCATTTTTTTTTGTTAACAGATGACACCATTTTTCATTCTGGGAGAATACTAACAAATAAGTGACGGGGCGAAACAAGCCCTTTCACAGGCTGCTCACCCATGCGGAAGGGTCAGCCGGATTGTGAAGAACGGGGATCGACAGGCCGAGCCGGGACCCCATGATAAACATTTTCAAGGGGTGAGATCCGAGGCTCGAACCTGAAAATCCAGAGTGGAAAGCCGAAGCATTTTCACGCGGTCAATCCGTTAAACCCTGTCACCCATTTGGGGATTGATTTGGGGTTTTAAATGAGCTATGGTGAGAACTGGAATTTCCCACTGCTTAACACGGTGGGAAGCGGCTAAAATTGCACACTAAAAAATATACGCTCTTAAACAATGGAAGTGAAAATTGAATATTAAAACAAAGAAATAGACAAAATTGAATTAAGCCAAATGAAATTTCTTATACTTCTCCTAGGTTTTTTGAAATTAGATAGAAAGAAAAATACAAAAATTGGAGAAAGTTTGAAAACTGGAATAGTTCAATAAATAGAATATCAAACTGGCTAAATTATATTGAAAGAATGAAAGATGTGGGAATCCCAAAATAAGAATTGCATTATAAACCCACAAGAAAAATAGGCCGCAGATATCTAAATAAAAGGATAAGCTTCATCCCCAACGTAGAAAGAATTTCTATCCTAAGCATAAACTGTACTTAGTAAACAAGTAACCATCACAATATAAAAGTATTCTTTTTGTTGGAAAAATTGGCTGAGCGTAAGCGCTTAGCCAATTCAGATTCTAGTCTTTTTAAAGTTTATTCCAGTCGTTCTAAGCTGATCTATCGATCTGCATCTCTATGGTTTAGCTTAATGATCCACAATTTCTAATTGTGTTCCCCTTTATCAGTAAAGAAAAATAGCACGCACTCTTTTTATCAGTAAAGAAATTAGCCCATATCACTAAAAATTCTGGCATACCTTAGGATATACTAACCACACTTTGGGATTACGGTTTTTGTTAACAGATGTCGCTACTTGTAGATAGAATACCAACTAAATGATTTGTTACAAGCCTTCCACTGGCTACCCATCCCTGTAGAGAGGTTATCCCAATTATGGAGAACAGGGATCGACGAGACGGACTCAGATCCCGTGTTAAATATTTTCCAAGGATTGAGGTCGGCCGGATGGCAGCGTAGTTAAACTCTGGAGGATCCGACTTCAAACCCGAGTCCCATATCTCCAATTTTTCAAGAGGAGTCCGAGTCCGGCCTTTTGAATCCAATCCTTTAACCTTCCAGTTGATTCCATCATGGTATTCGCCAGTCTATGATGGGGTCTACAAAAGGCCGTCGTCAGATAATATACAGAATAGCCATA
Source organism: Androctonus mauritanicus (assembly GCA_011317285.2). NCBI lineage: Eukaryota > Metazoa > Arthropoda > Arachnida > Scorpiones > Buthidae > Androctonus > Androctonus mauritanicus. The sequence goes on along the minus strand of WUQG02454081.1, from coordinate 616 downwards.
ATTAAAGAGGAGATGTTTACAGCACTATAGCCAAGAATCTGTTGAGCTTAACTCGGCCAAATCTAGTGTATGTACTTTCCAGATTATGGGAATTCGATTTCGATAAAGAAAATAAATAGTTTCGAAATGCGTCATCAGGAGGAAAGTGCCACTGTACGAAGAGTTAATATGCAAATTCACACTCACAAACGCTAAATTATGCAAATTTCAGTCAATCGATATCATCAGATTCGCGGATATAAGACTAAACAGGAATGGCTTGGTCTACTAGAAGTTGATGTGATCATTCGTAAAGCTTCATTGCTTCGCTTTGCTCGTAAAGATTTATTACTAATATAATGGTAATGTTTCTATTGCACTTCGGTTATTCCAAACAGCGAAGTGCTTACGGAAAGGCCCCATGACTATTACCATTTTGCGAAAAATGATTTCATTCTTTGAAAATACCGAATCTTTACAAGTGCAACCAGGACGAGGATTTAAACCGATATCAAATGAAGAATATGAATATGTTGCAACAGCCATAGTGGAAAGTACGGATATAGCAGCAACTCGAGTAATATCCAGATAACTGAATATGCCGCATTCATTTGTATGGGAAAGTTGCATAAAGTGA
>WUQG02454071.1:0-12746 GCA_011317285.2 Androctonus mauritanicus | reverse complement strand
AAAGAAGAAGAAAAGTTTAATTGCGAACAGTTCGTGTTGTTTCTTTCTTTTTATTCAAACTGTTTTCATAATTATAACTATTTTACGTGTTTTCCACAGTGAACTCTGTGATTCAAACTGATATCATCATTTAAATATACGTGATGCGTGACAATAGACACGATAAGCATTTATATATATATATATATGTATACACACACATATATATAGTCCATAGAGCCCATGACTACACTTTTGTATACACTGGCAACTTAGCTTATACGATTATTTACACAGCGTATCGATTCTTGTCACTAATTGCGCAGTGATTATAAGTAGAGGTAGATAAAATATATTATTATGGCATCAAAATATCATATTTCGCATTAAAAATACAAGACAAATGCTCATTTAATTATCCCAACAAACATTAAAACAATTTTTACTATCGGATAGCGAAGGTGTGGTACGAGAATTTTCGGACGTGAGCCAAACTTAAAGTGTTAATTAAGTAAGTGAAACAGCTTTAAATGCCAATTTTGTTCGCGTCAATTCTTCACTTAATAATTCTTGGTGGTGAATAAATTATGACCAATATCTATCAGCGATTTATTTCAACTTACAAGTTGGTTCAAGTCTCGTGAAGGTGATCCAGCATGGCGTTTTTCTGTTTTTTTTTTACGTCAATTGGTTATTTATCAATAACTGTCTCGGATAGCGGACGAAAGTGTTACTTTCATGGGATTTCGACATTTGCAACCCCCCAAAAACAACAGATATATTATCGATATATTGATAATTTCAACTGCAAAACTTTGTCAGATGAGGAGCAATAAATCATTCTGCGAAATGACGTTATCTTCAATCGTCTTTCTAATTGCTATTTTCTTACAGCAACGAGATATGAGTGCATTGGGTACCGAGTTAACTATTTAAAAAATCGTAGCAAGTGTCAGAAAGTCAATTGATGGTTTGCTTCATAAATATATCATATATTTGAGCTTTTATAATGCAAAAATGCCGAAGATTTATCGCTCCTGTTTTGTACTCTTTTTTTTTTAAAAAAAAAGAGTCCATCGGCCATATCAGTCAGTTGTGACGTTTGTTTAAAAAAAGGCAAAATAGAAAACGATAAATCTTCGACATTTTTGCATGATAAAGCTAGCAAATACGATAAACAGTAACGAATTTTTACATATTATAAGAGCACCTTTTAGAGTAATAGCTTCTTGCTGGAAATTTCTAAGATATTTTGCATTAGCAATCGAAAAGCTGGCTTGTTTGTTTTGCTGCCATCGTTACGATTGAATACGGTTTCCAGACGTATTCATTTTTGTGTTAAATGATAATAGCATGACTTTGCTACATTACAAAACTCCCTATACATATGTATGACCGTAAGTTTGGTGGCATACAGACCTCGGGCTTTATACTGTAGCTAATGATATTAATCATCTCAAAGGACGAATAATTACACAGAGTAGTCTCCTGCTGGGTTTAATGGTATCTGCTACGTTCAATCCACTTTTGCCAACGGGGGAAGATGGCTTCCTTGCTTCTGGTGTTTTGGCGGTTATTCTAATTAACTACCTGCCTAGATTTCCGCATTATGTGGGTTTGTGGCTGAATAATTCCAAGTTTAACTTTGTTGTATAAGTTTGACCCGGTTAATATTATTTTTCAGTCGAGAGATCACTCGCTTGTTGCTTCTTAAAAAGTTGAAGCGCGAGTTCTGAATTTTCATCTTTCTCCCCACTTTCAAAAATGGGAGTTCTAATATCTCTTATTGCTCCAACATTTTTTATGGATTGACTATTTTCTTATTGCTTTCAATTATGGAAGTTCCATTTGCTAAATTTCTCAAATTTTTTCTATTTTCGAAATGAAACTTTTATCTTTCGATACTCCATTTTTAAATAGAAGTTCCGCGTTTTGTTTATATTCCAAATTTTCTGAATTATTCATTAGTTGCTATTCATAATAATGAGAAGTAAAGCGGTGAATAATTTTTCATGGTTTTTATGCTATTTTAGTTTTTTCTTCTTTTGGAATGACCAATTGCAAAAGAACATTTTCGAAACAAAAATTAGAAAAATCTCTGTTTAATTATTACTTATATTTAAAAATTAGTTTTTAAATTTAATATATTTTATGTTTCATTACTTAGTTCTACCAGAAGACGGGCCTACAATAACTGGAATCAAACCGCAGTATCAGATTGGAGATAAAGTAAACGTTACTTGTTCAGCAGGACCTTCGAAACCAGCAGCGAATCTCAAATGGTATATCAACGGCAAAGAGGTAAAAATACTTCACCTAATTCTATTTTTTCCTCTTTTCTTCTTGGGTAGCCATCTAAACTTACTTTGTTTGTCAGGCTCCAGAATCAGACGAAAGAAGGACCAGACCGCTAAGACACAAAGACAGGCTACAGATCTCAACTTTGGGACTAAACTTCGAAGCTAGACCCAAGCATTTCCAGAACGGATCTATGAAGTTGCGCTGCACTGCTGTCATATCTCAAGCATATTCTATGAGCAGCGAAGAAATTATAGTAGGAGATAACGCTCGAGCTTCGGGCTTTCACTCTGGTGAGTCTCGATTTCTTCGGGAGAATAGAGAAAATTGAGTTCTTTAACTTAGTTCATCCACCCGAGGCTTACCTATTTGGAGTGTTTGTGAGAAATATATCGCGTTTTACAACGATGACAAGAAAAGCTGACGTTTCGGATGTCTCGCTACAGTTATGTAGATAAGCTAAAAAATTTCTAGAAATTCTTAACCTTTTCAAACAGATCTTTTTTTCTCCCTCTCTCTCTCTCTCTCTTTCTCCTACTCGATACAATGATTTTGTGCCCGAAGGATTTATAAATATTAATATTCAAAATTACATTTTAAAAGATAAAATTTAATAAAAAAAAATATATATCTTGGAAAATTTCTCTCTAAATTTTCGATTATTATCAGTTATTTATACGGAAGCAATGAACCAAAATGAAAAATTACTCAATAAAATATATTATTTAAAGGTTAAGGCAATGAAAGGACACGTTGTTAAACCATTAAAAATTTTAAACGTTTCTGTTTAATTTGTTCAATTGTTAATGTAATAGCATGGGATAAAACCGAAAACATGCGAACTAAAAAGGTTTTGCTTCCATACACTGTATTGCCTAAAGAGTTTACTCTTCAAAGCATAAAAATGTATTTTTATAAAATTAGTATCATTCTCGAAAATATAACATCTATAGAATATTTAGAAAGGAATATCTATCTATGTATTAAAAATTTATATAACGGTAGAAAAAAAGAGGAATTTTCACTTTGAAAAATCGCTTTTGACAGCTTAAAAAGTTCCTAAATTTCTCTAAGATGGAGAAATTCTAGAAGAGGAAGGATAGCGAGTAAAGCGACAAACAGCAACGTTCCACATGGTTTATCTCAACAGTAATTATTCGTTTTCTTCAGACTCGAGGTTTTCCACATGATCGAACGTGGTCGGAATTTAATTTTTGGTAACGTCATGGAAAAAATACCCAACGAGAAGCAGTAAATGGGCGAAGAGGAGTTTTGGTCACGCCACATTTGCCTAATTTCTTTCCTTTTTTTTCTTTTTTCTTTTCCTATTTCCTCAAATCTCATTCTAAACTATCTAAAGAATTATTAATAAAGCGCCTGTGTATGAAATTTTTAACTTAAGACTAGATGAACGGGTTTGGTTTTATTGTTGCAGGTCTAATTGGAGACGGACCGACAATCACGGGTGGAAAACCTAAATATCAAGTGGGAGACGAGGTCAACGTCAACTGTACTTCAGCAAAATCCAAGCCACCAGCAGAACTTCTATGGTTCATCAACGATCAACCTGTCATCAACGAGAGACGAGTCAGTGATGTTAACTACTACGTATTTTTCCTATTGATAAAAATTCGCTCGTCATCTTTAACTTTAATAAACATCTCTCTCACGAATTAAATGACAACGGTACCAAGCATTCTAGAGGAATTAATAAGATTTTCTGTGTATTATTAAACTCGAATCTTCAATCTATTCTCAGATAAAAATTCATTTTGAGAGTCAAACAAGCGGAAAAATAAAATTATCGATTTACCTTTAAAAAAAAAAAAGTTAAATCGATAATTAAAGGGAGGAAAAAATAGTAAAATCGTCCTATAAACGATAATTTCCTTCATTAAATATTAAATTATCCAAAATTTAATTTAGTACGTCTTCGAGTTAATTTCCAGTTTTTGTTTGATATTTAAATTCATTTTTAAATATTTATTCATTAATTATAAGATGTTTTCCGTTAAAGATAATTATGTTTGCTGTAACGAACGAGATGTTTGAGTATATAAACAGTAGTACCTGCAACTGTATAAACAAAAGTATGTGTTGTTTACATGCTTGCCTACATGCTGCATCAGAACATAGCGCAGTAACGCTATTGATGATGTAACATGATTATTGTTATTATACGGTTGCACGTATGGTAGCTGATTTGTTCTCTTCGCATGTATGATAGACGGTACTAATTATAGGAAAATTCCAATTATGTTCGATTGCATTTTTGCTACATGTTTACTCAACTATAAAAAAGTATTAAAATTTTCTAAATTTTTAAGGGCAGCACTAAACTTACACACTATCCTACTATGAAGTTTCCGGATGGATTGGAAGTCAATATTTTGGGTCTTAATTTTCGTGTACAGTCGGATCATTTCCAGAAAGAAGAGATGAGACTCAAGTGCACAGCAACATTATCAAAAGTGATCAATATGAGCAGCGAAGAAACTATAGTTGGAAGCAGTCAGCAGAGTTCTGGATTGCACATCTCCGAAAACACGGGAGCAGGTGGAGTTTTTATCTTCATTTTTTTTATTTTTAACTTACATTGACATAATTATAGTTTTTTTTTTTTACATCAACGACAAAGATAAATTATCATTGATTGCATTAATTAATTTTTAAAATTATTATTGGAATTTTTCCAACATCTTTTATATACTCTAGGTAAAATTAAATGAAAAAAAAATTGAGCAAATCGATCTTGCATTTTTTAGAGTTGACTTAATGATGGATAAATTTCCATAAACACAGATAATGGGGAGAAAATTGAGTTTGCCTAGAAAAACACGAATTTTATATCTGTGATTAAAACACATTAATATCGCATTAAAGCAAAGAAAGGAAAAGAGAAGAGCCGTTTCTTCTGTTAAATGACTCATTAAACAAAAACCGTTTTACACTAGTTATTGCTGCTACAACTACTATTCGTGTAACAGAATCTGATTTCTAGCTAATTTCGTTTGAAATATGTTCTCACTTAAAAATACTACGCTAGTCTCTTCGGTTCGCAACTTGTTTTTCTTAATTCTTTTTTTTGTTTTTCTATCGCATCACTTATCAAAATTCCTGTTTATTTACAGAAAATTTAACCAGGTTTATTTATTATCGATGAAAATCCTTAAATAGTTTAACGTAACTTCTTCAAATTCTGCATACAGAATTACGCCTATAACTATTTTATGCTATAAATCATCGCTATCGATGCATTTTCGGATTAAAAATATAGATTATTTTTCGTTTCTGCTTTATTTTCCCGAAAGTGGAATGAAATGGATCTCTGTCAGAAACTTTTTTCCAGTTTAGTGAAGTCGATGCTTTCCTGAATAGGAAAAAAAACTTTAAGAGTAACCTCTTTAACGTGTAAACAATGCGTGTTTCTCGAGACCATCAACAGAATGATGGATTCGGTCGAGACCATCAGCAGAATGATGGACTCGGTGAGATCATCAGCAGAATTCAAATTCTCCAACGGATTTTTGTTTTCAATTGTCTAAAAATGTATATTTATTGTTGGAAATCTTTAATTAACTTCGTCTTTCCCATTTCAGTGCGCAACAGGGCAACAACGACCATGCTGACGATACCACTGCTCAGTATTCTAATCGCCTTCTTGTCGTAGCCCATTGTAGCTGCATCAGTGACAGTGCCTAGTTAAAGGCGTTCAAGACAATGACCGCCGAGAATCGGGACCCCAGTGACCCTAGTCACTCAATGTGCCAGATTTCAGTTGAAATTTCATCATCTCTTCTTCCAACTGTTACTTTTCGTTGGGGCCGCTCGCTGTTCTAAAGGATATCAGGAGGACGCGATGCAATATTCATCCCGGACCAACCACGTGGTCACTACAGGTCGGACTCATCACGATGTGCCTCCCAGGAAGGGGTTTCATTTGGTGTGCAGAGCCGTAGCCCTGTCTACATCTACAATATATATATATATATATATATATACATAAATATATATACATACAGTAAAAGCGAACTGTATTTAATGCACTGTGATGTCTACCTAGTCACCGATGCTTAGTTTGTATGTAGCAAAAAGCACATTCTTATATTTGCTCTATATCTCATGTACATATCATTTATACATCCACAGTTTTTTATGTTTTGGTTTTTTTTTGTGTGGTTCCTAGTCATTGATAAGGGACTTTTTAAAGGTTGCACTTCATCCGGTGCACTCGGCCTTTATGTATATAAAATACACACACACACACATATATATATATATATATAAATATCTGTCTGCTGGTGTAAAGATTTTCTGTTTAATAAAAATCTATCTGGCCATCATGTTTATTTAATAAAAAAAAAAAAAAAATGCAATTTCTGTGCTGTTCACGTTTCGAGAAGAAAAAAATGAATAATGAAGGACAATCGATGTTATCTTTTAATTCATCAAATTTCATTGTAAATCTTCGAAATGTGTTTGTAGTTTTGAGAGTATAATATTCTGAACTATGCATTTTTTTTTGTCTGTGAATGAAAATTTTAAAAAAGTAAAAAAAAAAAAAAATGTAACTAGATGAACTGTACAAAAGCATTTGTTCTAAGTTATAAAATTGATGTTTCTTTTTTTTCTGGAAGGAGTAAACTTTGACTTATTTGGAAAAGAGGTTTACGTTCGAGTTTCTCTATATTTACCAATAGTTTTGCTTCTCGACAATCTAAACTTATCGAAACCATTTAAACATGGCAAAGAAACAATGGTAATTAGAAAAACAAACATTTTAAAATGCGCGAAAGAGCTGAAGTCTCCTACTCAAAACATACTGCAGCTTTCTGATCTTACTTATTTAAACATAGAAAACTAGGAAGGAATAAAATAAACGTATCACTATAGATCACAAAAAAGTTTACCCATAAATACTCGCATAGTGATCATAAACAGAGTGAGTAGTATGGCGACAAACAAGCATATAACGGATAAGTAGTATGAATGATGAATAGTGATAGAGTAGAAGGAATGAATTTAAAAACAAATAAATATATACAAAATACAGTATTAATAACTGCAACAAAATAAATATGGCTTATTTATGGATGCTGCCGCCATGCTTTACCTACATGAAATATACGTGAAGCATAAACAGAATAAATAAATAAATATGATAAATTTTATCTGTATATAAATAGAATATGGGCACGAAATAAGTATTAAATATAATCTATAAATAAATTAATACAGTCAACTCAAGACCAGGTGGAAAGCAGAAAACAAAAATTAAGTAAAGCTTAAATTTTGTACGATAGAAAAATAATTACCATAGGCATGATTGAATAAACATAAATGAGCAGTGAATAAAGTAATCTGTAATTACGTCGAGTAATTAAAACCAATGAGGTATTAATCCTATAAGATGTAATGCAAAGCGAAATAAATAAAATAAGTGTACTTAAACGAAGTAAAATAAGTACACCATTATGTAAAATAATACAAATAGAGTAACTGGCAGAAATATTACTTAGCGACTAATCTCTGCTGCGATCGTTTTTGAAATAATGATCGATAGCGTGTAAATTCATTAATATATTTCCATCTGCTTTAAGTAGCTGATAAAATATAAATCTGAAATTCAAAAAAAAAAAGACGAGTAGTTTCTAATTTCGCATTACTATGCAGCCTCTATTTGATGTACTACTACTACTACCTCTTCTCGAGTCAATAAACTGTCAGAAATGACGAAGAGTCGACAATGAAATTTCTCTTTCAATCAACTTTTCTCGCTTCTCCTCCACAAAAGATGATGCCGGACAGATGAACATCCAACCAGATTTTCATTCTTCATTAGTATCTGTTAACACGGTCACAGATGGGATTTTCTATAATGTCACATTAATATAGATCTGGCTTATATTCGGCCCCCAAAGTTGTCTATTGTAGTATATAGTAAGCCGTCGTTCGAAACGTTTTTCTTACAAAAGAGAAATTCTGTGAAGATTTTTAAATATAAAATTCATGGTTTTGAAATTTATTAATTAAAAATTCAGCTCAAATTTTATAAGTTTATACAGAAAATTTTATTATCTATATATATATATCAGACTTTAACAGAGTTTTCGTTCTGGGTTTAACATGTTAAAAACTAAAAACTGAATCAATCGATTTGCTTAAAATCGCAATTTTCTTCAAATTTTTCCAGTTTTGGTGTCGTCTTTCACTTAAAATTAAGAAAAGCTTAAAGAAAACAATAAAAAAATGCGTTGGAAAATATGTTTGGAAAGGCAGCGTATAATTTTTGTGTTATTAAAGTCTTAAAATTTGTAACTGAAGAAGATTTTCGTATATTTTTGCATTACTTATTTCTGTCTTTCCTTTGGATAAATTATTTTTGAAAGTTTATAACTCTAACAATGTAATACTATCCAATTTTGTTTAAAACTGGAAGATCCAATTTTTAAATCAAACCAGAATCCGAATCGATATGTTTCCTTCTAGAAAGAAAAACAAACTTTTGCATTCCTAATTTATAATTCATTATATTAATGTAAAACATATTCTACACCCTTCTTTTTTTTTAACAATTAATTGTAAATTCTTCTTAAGAGTAGTTGGTAACTTATTCTCTTTTGAACGTTAAGAAATTTAAGAGAGAAATAGTTGATCTAAGAGGAAACTAAAATGTCTCTCCAGGGATCTTTAAACCCTGTGGTGTTATATAGTATGGCTGCCGAGCGTGCCAAAATATCGTTATTTTGTTTCATGCGACTCAACACTTTAATCTCGAAGAAATCTTAAGAAAAAAATGAGAGAGAAAAATGCATAACCATCAAAAGTCTGTCTCGATCAAAATCTACATCAAAATAACGTTCAACCGCAAAAATTTACAAGAGCGATTTTTGTTATTTTTAGATGTGCGTGATTCAAGCAAATCGTGAGAAAACTGTAAAAGAACTTAAAACATCCAAACACCCTCCAGTTTCTTGCAATTGCTCCTATGGGAAGAAAGACATGTTTAATTTTCTCTTACTTAAATTTTTACTCTTATTTCGCTTAAATTATACTGAGAAATGAAATTAACAACCTATTTTATTACCGTAAATTTAAGGAAGAGAAAGTTTATTCTAGCGTAAATAGGAAACAGACTCTCAGCAAAACAGATAAAAATTAAACATCGGCTTCGCAGCTGAATGAAAACAAGATATGCCACTGTTAAAAGAACTCATGTTAACAAAAAAAAAAAAAAGGAAAATAATATTCTTTACTAACCAGAAATTTTTAAACATAAAATCATTTTAACAATTGCAGAGTTTCGCTTCAAGAATACTCGTTTAAATCAAAAACGAATTGGGATGAAGTAAATAAATCAAGATAAACGTACTTATCACATTTGTTCCAATTGATTTATTCTTTTTTTATCAACCTCATTTGATAGGAATTTTTCCTTTTTCCGTAGCCTATATGAGAAGAAAAAATTGTTTTCTTCCATTATCTTTCAGACACGTGGAGAAGCACCGAATTATCTTAAAAATTCAGGTAAAAATGAATTGTATCACGTATAATGTTAAACAATATGAATAACTTCATTTTTCACTCTATCGAGTAAAATATAATGAGAGAGATGGTTTAAGTTAATTTTCAGGTTGTTTTTTTTTAATTAAAATTTTTCCAGTTTTTTTTTTAAATGCAAAAACATTTTTTTGCTTTTATTAATCCAGAGAACACCAGGAGTAAAAAAACACATATATATATATTCAATATAGCAATTAGAAAAACTAGTGTTTGCAGAATAGTTTCGCATTTCTTATGTAAATAAAACGAGAAAAACTACCATTAGAGTAATTGTTTGGTGTGGAGCAAAAGTAATCTAGATGAAGTAAAACCCATACACACACGAATCTGCCATTTTACTAGTCATAAAACCAACGTCGCTCTTGGTATGATAAACAAGAGACAATTGTCTTTTCTAAAATTGTCACTTTTCGAAAAGGTAAAAAGAAGGGAAACTTTCAAACTGCAAGAATATTTACAATTCTTCATTTTTTTTTATTTCTACCAAGCGACAACGACAAAAAAAAGAAGAAAAAAAATACGTAAATAAAATAAAATTGGTTCTTGACAACTGGATTCAAATTGGTTCTGCATTTTTATATACATTTTGTCTATTTTATTCTTTAGTATAATACATCAATGTCGTGAGAGAGAGAGAGAGATAAATTTTGTAACAACTTGCGAGTGGGTAACGAAATTAGAAGTCAATTACCGCATCTTTGGAAAACACAAAAAACAAAAAACTGTATTAATTGAATTAGCCCCGCGTAGTAACATATTGTTGACCAAAACATGAGAAAGAAAATGTGTAACTCTTCTTCTGCACTAGCGCATCGCATCACAGTCATCGGAAATGTTGTTGCACATATTGTCACAGTTTATTTTTCAATTCAGATTTTTCTTGCTTCTTGTCATCTTCGCCTGTCAGTTTTGGAGATGTCATTACATTTTAACAATACATCCAAACTTCCTTCATCAGAAAACGAGGAAAAAAAAAAACATTTCTTATTCGTACGAATTTATTTTAAAAATAAATATTGAAATATCTGACTTATTAATAATAAAGATGTTCAGCTTCGTTTGCCACATATTTTTGAAAAATATACCTTTATAAATTTGATAAAAAAAAAAACGAGATGCAATTCTGCAACTCGGGAGAATCCAAAAAAAAAAAAAAGAAAAGAAAAAATATATAACAGAATTTAATCTTTTTAGACAGTTAATATATTTAATTATCTCGAAAATAGCGCTCAGTTATTATTAATAATTAAATTTGGTAGCCTTGCATAAGAAAAGAATAAACGATAAATATAAAATGCTCAGGAGAGGAGAATCAAGATATCAAAAAATGATCAAAATCGATATTACTCCATTAAAAACTTTTCTTTATTTACTATATCTGTTAGTGGGTTTGTCACTTCTTTAATACTCTCTGTCAGTTCGTATTATTCAACACGTGAAGTTATAGAAACGAATAATTAACTGGTAAAATGACATTTTAAGAACTTTCGACTGAAATTCTTTTTTTTTTTTTTCGAGTGCTTTGTCATTTACGTGTATGGCATCGCATGTGTGTCTCTCTCGCTGTTTATTATTCTTCATTTGCTATATTTAGTCTGTGGTCGAGAATCTGCTACATTTATACATAATACAGCAAATCGAAGCAGGAATACGCAACCAAATAAATAATTACTAGGTTTTTGCTTTATCTTTGCGAGTCATGAATATGAATATGCCATTTGTTGAATGATTACATTTGCGTATACGACTCTCCGAAGTTAATTTTACAGCAGAGCGAATAATTTGTTAAGATTTTTTTGCTTTTTCTAGACGTTTCGATGTAGCAATGTGGTGGTGGTGGTGGCGGTGGTGGAAAAAAACTACTTTTGATCGTGCAGAACTAACCTATATCCAGTACTTCATCTTGTCTATTAAAGACCGAATCAAGGCCTTAGGTTAACTGACTGCAGGCTGTAGGGAGGGGGGTCAATCTAGGTCTCTAGGGCCACGTGTCTCATACGATGATGTTAGAAATCATAAGAGGTCAGTGACTCGTTCGAACCGGGTCAACCACCTTTGCCGGATCGTTCATGTCCCGAACTTTAACATTAATCTGTCAATATTGTTTCTTTCTGTATAATTTATGGTTAGCCAGCATAAAATTATATCTTTTAACGAATTACATTAGCATCCTTTCTCTAATCATTTTCTGCAATATCTCTTAATTTTTTTTTATCGTTCTACCAATTAAAATCTTTTTGAATTTATAAAATTCTCTTCTTGTTTCTGTTAATTTTCCAAACATCTATTGAATTCTGTTATTTATTTATTTATTTATTTATTTACTATACAGTAGACGATTCTGTTTCACAGTATCTTTATTATTTTTGTTCGCTCTTATTTTGCTTATTCCACTTCTATGGGTCTGATTTATTCTATTTATTATACAATGGCTTCTCTTTTATTCACTCTCGTATTTTTATTTATTTATTTTTCCCATATTACTTGAATTTTTTATTTCTATAGAATTTTATTTTCTCTCGTTTTACACAAGAATAAAAATATCTATTCATTTATTATTTCATTCTATTCATATGATTATTCACTTTTTTTGACTATACTGTACTGGTAATGAGTCTATTTTGTATCTCTATGTAGACATATAAACGAAAATGAAACTCATTATTAAGTTATTCAGGTTTGTCTATTTATTTTCTGTTTTACTTTCAACTTTCTTTAAGTTCTATTTATTTTTAGTACCTTCTATCGGTATATGTATACAGTAGTTTCTTTTAATCCAATCTCATTTATTATAGTCTGTCCTTCAATTTATTCCGACTGTGTTTTCTGCTTAACTCTGTTGTATACTTCAATCTCATTCATCTCTACTCTGTACTCTTTAATCCCGATACCAGCTTTACTTTATT
>WUQG02454060.1:0-12747 GCA_011317285.2 Androctonus mauritanicus | reverse complement strand
GGACGGGCATCGCCGGGCCGGGCTCAGCACCTCAAAATATCTTTTCAAGCGATGCCACACCCAAGACGAGAACCCGGGTTCTCCTGTGTGGCACGCCAACGCGTTAAACACTTGGCTATCCGGCCGCCACCATTTTCCTACCAGTGTCCTCATCGGAGGGAAAACCTCTTGCTACACCCTCCATATTAAGAAATGGAGAAGAAGAAGAAGAAAGCTATGATGATAATTTATTTTATTTTTAACTTGAACATAAAACATAAAGCTGATACTGTTGTCAAATAAGATAAGACGAAGGACTTTAAAGTGTTTGAAATGTTAAACGTTTAATGTTTCAAAGAATTTTTATTTTAAACATAATTAGAAATTTAATAATCATTAATTAGGCTTTATAATCAATGATATGCCTTAGGTTAAATTGAATTCGCTAACACTTAGCCAGAATTAATAAAAATTTTAAACGAAATATAAAGTTTAACAATATTATTTTAGGAATAAATTTAATTATGGATAAAGAACGTAAAAAATTATTTAATGGCGTAGAATTAAATAGATTAGATTTAAATCTTTAGAAATTTCTGTAATTTGTTAAGAGAATCGAGTAAATTGCGACGTAACAATGAGGGCGTGTTCATAATATTTGCTTCATCGGTCTTTTATGTTCTGTGACGTGTGATTATAATTATTACGTATCATTGTCATATTATTATAACGTCATCTATTGTTACGACACTGTGACGTTATTCATTACCTAGTTGCCAACCATAAGCGAATATTTTACTTCATTCAAATTTAAAATTTCTTTTCATTTCGATCGTTCGTTTTACAAAATGGTAGTCGATATTTATTAAATGATATACGTCGGAATCTTTGTCGTATATCAATATAGATGCATTATATAAACTATATATCGATCGGAAATTGATTATATCTCTTTATATCATCGGCGAAATTACGATACACGATAAACACTATTAAATTCTAAGTTATTTACATATTTATTATAAGAAACAAAAGTAATATCATTTTTAGCGTTGTTTTGAAAAGATATAAAACGATAAACTACTTGCTAATTTAATCAAATATATACTGTATTCCCTATCTGAATCAATAACACTCTTCCAACGTTGCTTTAAAGCTTTAAAAATTTGTGTTTAGACAAGCCGAAACATGTTTGAACAAGTACAGTATAAAAAAAGACATTACTTTTAGGAAGAACTGATATTTTGCAAGCAGATGTTTTATTAAAATATCTGCTTGCAAAATATCGGTTATGTAAGTAACACTTACTTATAACTGACTTTCTGTGATTTATTTTATTAATTTTCATACAAAATGCAATTTTATCTTTTTTTTTCCATAAAAATATTCATGTTGTGTAAGTAAAATTAAATTTGTACATTTTTACCAACAGAAAACTCTATAACAGTTTTGTCTATTGGTATATACTGTACGTTCTCTTGTTATCCTGTTATTCCTTTATAATATTATCGATTTTCAAGAAGACTTTAATATTCTTTTACTTAATATTTTTTCCTATTTTATCATATTATCGTAAAATTTAAAAAAAAATTTTAGAAAGAATATCGATAAATAAAAAAATACTTTTAATGTTATTGCTTCTCCTGATGTAGAAATTTTAACATATTGTATATGGAACAGTTTCACCTCTGATTCTGTAGCACTTAATAAATATTACAGATAATATCTTGGAATGACTCTGGAAGATGGAATGTTGCATAAAACAGTTGGAACTTATTAGATAAATTACATCTTATCAACATCGTTCGTTCTTATTCTTATAATTTTGTATTTTCTAAATAAACTGTGCTTGAGGTTTGAATTGGTAAAAGTTGTAGATAGTTAGTTATGAAACTTCGATGTATCGTCGTTCGCATACACACTTCGAGAGGTTTTAAGTACTATTACTACAGATTCACTTAATATCATTTCCTCTAGGTAACGAACCGAGCGACGATTCACTCTATTGATCCACTCAATTTATAGAAGCAAACCTATCAAAGTCAACTCGAAACGACTTTACTGAAGTGTTTAGTTTACAGATGTGGTTGCGGTTATTCTTTGATTACAGATTAAAATAACTGACATTTATGTGGTCAAATATCTGTATGATATATTTATACAATAATCAAATATACACTAAAGATCTAAGGAAGAATACACTTGGTTTTCACTTTATTTTCATAATATTCATACATTCTGTGGCATTATTCCAAATATTTCTTCAATTATAAAACAAACTTTGTCACATATTACATATTTTACTTATGTTATATGAGGTGATCACCTTATTAAATTTTTAATATGAATAGCATGAAGATAATTAATTATAAAAGTATTATCATCATCAGTTTGGCATTGGCAAACAATTAAAATAAAATTTTGTCTACTTTCCATCATATGTGATCGATTTTTAATGATATTTAATACTGATTTTCTGTTCCTTGATAAATTTCACTTCTACATATCAGACAAATTTCAACTGCATTTCACTGATTAATCGATTGATCAATGTATTAAAAATATATAAAATAATATGTTGATTATTATTAGTGATTTTTTTCTAAATTCGCAGATAATATTTATTATTGAGTTCCTGGTTTATATTCTGTCGTAAATTGATGTAGATATAGATATTTAACAAATGCCAAACAAACTAATGGTCGCCATCATGTAAAGAGACAATGGCTGCGTTCAGCAGGCTCAACTATTGTGGAACAGCTGAAAGATTTTCTGCTGAACGCGTCTTCCAGGTAGAGCTACTATCCAACATGTTGAATTGTTTCAAGATGGCTGCGCCCATGGATGTTACTAATCCAAAGGAGCAAATGATAATATATAAAGTGTGTCGGCCGGATTGGCCGCGTGGAAACGTTTCGGCTCACCCGAGACTCGAACCCGGTCCACAACTTGGAGGTCCGGGTTCGAGTCTCGGGTCCCATCCCTTGAAAATATTTATCATGAGATTCGGGCCCGGCCCCTTCGATCCCCGACTTCCACAATCCTGCTGACCCCTCCGCAGGGGTGGGCAGCCTGTGGAAGGGCCTGTTTCGCCCCGTCACTTAGTACTCTTACTGAGCGGAAAGTGGCGTCATCTGTTGACTTTAAAATATATATATATATAAAATGTACTAATTTAATGATGTAAGATAGCATCAATGCACTAGCATTGCTTCATGAGAATTTAATAAATATCAATCAAATTATATGAATATAACTGTTCTATGACCGAGTTAAAAAATTCCTGTTGCTATGGCAAGTATGGCGTTTATAACGGGGCTCCATTTTTTTTCGACAACAGCGCCCCCTGATACTATTTGCCGTTCAGCAGATACATCAACTGCTACCGCTACAACTCATCTGCTCACTTAGAATGGTTGTGTCTGCTGAACATAGTCTATGTGGAGTTGAATGAATTACAATAATTTGATTCTTAAAAGTTCTTTCAAATGTTGTTGTAACTTATAAATAAAATCCATTCAAATACAACAATATTCATCCACTTATAACAAACAGTTTCATAGATATTGGCATTTTATTGTTTCCAACAGCCGCCATCTTGTATCGGGATTATATGTGTTCCTCAATAAATAAATAAATAAAAGATTTTTTTAAGTAAACACCGTTCACATAAAAAAATTTTAATAATTTAAATGAATAACTTCATTATAACTTTATAAACAAACATTAAAATAATAATTTATTTACCTAATGACTGCAAGTTTTGTTTTTTAAGGATCTTCAAGAGTTTTATTTTAAAATTAAACATCACTTTGATAGGGAAAATAAAATTTTGATCCATTCTATTTCACTAAAAATAAATCTATTTGTTATTTAAATAAATGTATTAATTATAAATTTTTTTCTTTATTTTTTAATATGACGTCGTTAAGAAAATAATATAACGAAGTAAATATTCATCAAGTATCACTTAATAATAAATTAGATAAAAATCTCTGAGGAAATCTCAATTAATTTTATTCGATAAAAAAGATGATCAAATTTAAATATTTATTTTATTTTTTAAATTAAAATGAGAACAAATTTTAAGAATAAATTAATAAACGAATCGATATTTTCTGAATTAAAATCTTTTATGTTGATTTAAATTCCGAAATTCGGTTCAGTTTGTTTGTTTATCTTTCCGCAAGATATCTCTGGAACCACACATGGTAAAGTGTTCAAATTTCAACGATTCGTTCCTTATTATCTGTGACACATATCTGTTAATTTTGAAGATCATAAGTCGTCAATTTACAAGATGGCGACGGCTTGAAATTTCAAAATATATATATATATATATCTTCGAAACTATTTGTCATTATGTCTTTCTATGAAAGGGTTTTATAAGTACGGCTATGAGATTATTTAATATTAGCAAAACAATAAATTTTGCTTATTTGCATTACCTACAAAATTTATTTTGTTTTATTTTATCCTATGTTGTATGAAAGCATTTTTTGGCTTAATATCATATTTAAATGCATGTAAAAAATAAACAAGATATAAAACAAGTTAAGGTTTATTTATCAGATTTAAAAACAACAGAGAAAATTGTTAAAGATTGTTATTTCCTTCTGAATTGTGATTGCCACTCCTACTGTTCGCTCCCATCTTCTGTTAAAGTGGCGTATAACTTTTAGGATATGTCACGCAACGGAATTATCAGAGCAAATGTTTTTGCAAGCAACATATTACAAACTTCTGACCTTCTTTTCAATAAAGGATGGAAGAAGAATTAAACTTTTTTCTGCTTTTAATTCTTTTTTTCCAACTTTCAATTTATGATTTCTGTCCTTATGCAGTTTGTAAACAACGATGCTGATATCAATTATTTATCTATCAGCAAATTTTATCATCATAACTAAAACTTGAATTTTTTTTACATATGAAAGTAATTTCTAAGATATTTTCATGAATATATTATGAAAATGCAGACAATAGTCCTCGACTTACGACCACTCGTACCTACGACGGTGATAAAATCCGTTAATTCTGTGATTGATCATTACAATTGAATAGGTTCGAATCCCTGATCCAATGATAGGATATATGGAAAGCATCCTTTTGTGTATCTGATTCTTGTAATTTTGTGTTTTTCATGTTTACTTAAACAGTGTATAGAGTCTTTGTAAACATTAAAAGTGAGAAATCCTTAAATTTTGCGCATTTTCTACTTCCGACTATTCCAACTTATGATGCGGGGTTCGAAACCGAGGCATCTTATATATAGATAATTTATTTTATATTTTTTTCAATTATTCCTGTCAAAATGGCTTCGTTATTCCACGATTTATATTTATTTATAATATATATCCATTTATTATATCTAAAACTTGCCATTTTCATAAAATATTCTAGTGAAAAGGGGTAGTTAATATGTTTTGATTTATTGAAATATATGCAGATGTAAATTAAAATGATATAAATATTATATTCCGAAAGGCTATTTATGCTGTTACAATAATAAATTACATTAATTGGTGTAAATATAATAAAATCAACAACATGATTTATGGAATTATCACAACATATTACGATATTTCCGGTTAGCATAATCGATACAATTTGAGATACAAACAACTTTACCTATAATAATCGCATAATGTCTAATATAATAACTGATAGGTAATGTAATAATAATAATTATGCTACTACAGTAATAATTATTTAG
Source organism: Androctonus mauritanicus (assembly GCA_011317285.2). Taxonomy (NCBI): domain Eukaryota; kingdom Metazoa; phylum Arthropoda; class Arachnida; order Scorpiones; family Buthidae; genus Androctonus; species Androctonus mauritanicus. The sequence continues at coordinate 7,055 of WUQG02454060.1, read as the reverse complement.
AACCCTTAACTTACCTGAACGGAATCGATCTAATGGATTTCCAAACTGAAGAGTTGAATAGCGTTTATATTTACACATTCGTGAATAAAAATAAAACAAGCTAGTGGCAACAATCTGCCATTTTATTGTTCGCTCTACTCTTCTAACTAGCGCCACCTTTCGAATGGCCTTCTTAACTATTTTCTCTCTCTATTGATCAATAGAGTCACGAAGTTTCTGCAAAGATCGATATCTGATCGCGTGTATGCCGATATATATCAGAGACACTTTCTTCACTGTATATGTACATGAAAGAAAGATAATTAATTTATATATATATATCTTTGTTATCTATCTTTGTCATAAAGATAAATAAAATTAGATAAGAAATCTTATTAACCATCTCGACGTTATATCTATGTAATACCAAATTAGATTTTCGCTATTATCTATTGTTTTCTGATTAAATTTTATTGCTAACTTGTAACTTTATGAGTTAAGGAGCGATAAAACTATAAAAAAGTAGTTTTTATGTATAATTTTTAACAAAACTGTCACCTCAAAATAAAATTCCATTGGTTTGCAACTGTTGAATTATCTGTTTCTATGAATACTTTGGTGTTTATTGAATTCTACGATTGTTGAATTAATCAGTAAAAATGTTAAATTTTGTTTTTTTTTTCCAAGTTTTTTCCCCATCTAGTAACAAATTACGAAGTTTTATAACCGTCTTATGGCTGGAAAGAAAAATTAGTCTAGCAAAGAAAATAAATGGTTGCTGTTATTAATACTTTCATTGAACACGAAAAAGTGAAGAAGTCGCCGGTAAATTTATTTTTCTTGATAGAAAAAAACAACAGAAAATGCCATGTGTCATTTGTTAATGGACAATTGCGTGTTATGTTAGATAACACACAGTTATTCTTGGATATTTTTTATGGTAAAAGTTCATTCAGAAATGACTTTATCCAAGTTAGTTTTTACCATAATAATAACTTTTTTCTAATAAAAAACAAAGGATTTTTTGCATTATTTTTAGTTTGCTTTCAAGAATATTATCATAATCTTAAGATCACCATGCTGCCTATGTTTTGCCCACTAATCTTTACAGTTAATCAGTAAACTTTCATGAATTCGGTGGTGATGCATTGAATTTTTAATTTTTTTAAACATTAAAGATGGAAATTCAAACTTCTGAGAGATTCCCTTAATGTGTGTCGAACTAATTAACAGAATTCCACGAACTTTAGTCGAAAGTTCTACTCATATGAACTTGACGATACATCAATCAACTCTTTATCTTCGACTCTATAAAAATGGCTGGCGTTAAAATTTCTGAGGTTTTTCTCTTAATAATTATTAATATATTTAATAAATTTTTATAAATTCCATTAAAAACAAGCATTGAAAGATAATTCTGATGAAATAAACTTTAATTCCACATCTTTAATCATTGTTTGTTGCATTTTTTTATTCTATACTTGCAGTTACGCATAATAATTAATTTATCAAATTAATTAATTACAAATTTAAAAAAAAAATCATATACACTTAACTGCATGAAGTTGGTAGGAATGTAATATTTTTATTTAAATTTTATTTTTAACGTTTCATCTTATCACTGATGATGATAATTAACGATGTTTTTTTTAACTCCATCATCGAACACCATTAACAATCATACAGTTATAATTTTTGTTTTTATAATTTTAACAGTTTCATTTATCAATTCCATAAATTTTCTTGCAAATTTTCAGTTTATGAATGTCAACATTAGACATTTTTATGTAAACATGCTTACGTTTCTATGATGTTAAGTAAGTTGTAAAGATTGATACTTTTTTAATTCGAAAGATTATTTAATATTTTTTTTTTTGTTTTAAGTAAAATGTGTGACGATAATCTTATTTTTTTTTATTAAAAAAGTAATGTATTGGGCATTTAAAGAATAGCTTTAAAGCCAGGGAAAAAAATTTGTGTGTAAAATGCCAGCTGTTGTCGACTGAACTGCAGATAACATTCAACTAGAAAGTCATAGGAACAATTTTTGCGAACAGTTTGAAAGAACATTCTATACAAAAAGTTACCAAAACGTCCAAAGTATCGCCAGTAAAGTAATACATGGCATAAATGTCTGAAAATCAGACAAGAAGACGTGCTTTCTTTCGGTAGCTTCTGAAAATTTCTTTCTTTTTTTTTTTTTATTCTAACTTTATTTGACCTGCCATTTTTGCTCATATCTTTTAGAAAAATGTCTAAACCATAAACAATAAAAATTTCTTTCTCTCGAAACTGATATAAAGTTGAATGAAAGATTAATTTAAACTGAATTAATATAATTTCCTAACTTATTTTCATCTTCGCAAGAAGCGATGAAAATTTATATTCGTTATGTATCTCTAAAAATATCATGTTTAGAATAAAATAAATTTTATTTATATTTAAAAAACTGTTATCAATAAATTTTTCTGGCACTTAATATTTAAGTATAAAAGAGTGATTTCGAATGAATAAATAACAACTATAGATCATACTTTTGTTTCTCCTCACGTAAAAATACTCATAATTCTCTTAGAATATGATTCTCTTGAGATGAATTTCTGATAAAATTACAACTTAGAAAGCGTCTTACGAAGAAATCTTCATCAAATTTTTATATCTGAAAGTCTATTTTAAGAATATCTGTTTAACTTGGTATAAAACTAAGTAAACAATAACTGGAGACACATTTAATTCTGGTTAAATATATTATGATCACGAACTTCAATCTTACTTGTTTAGAATATTTAATTTTTTGAATATTTTACTTTCTGTTAGAATTCTTGAAGGAACAAAACGTGTAATTTTTCAATGGAAAAATGTTTATTCTTCTGTACAGTTCTTTAAGGCACGATATTAAAATTTAATTATTTAATATCTCTTTAGCTTGTTAATTATCATTACTGATGAAAAATTTTGTTAGGCATTTTAAAATAAAATGATGAAATTTTATTTTTTTAATAGTTTTATGACTTTTCTGCTGTTAAATCTATGTTTTAATGCCGCATCGTTTTAGCTGCAATCTCTTAAAAATGGTGGAGTATCAGTGGAAATGGCGAGATACACTTTAATAATTTTTTAAATATTTGATAGAATTTCGCGAAGATTCCACTCCATTGAAGATGACATCTGCACTCTTCATTTTAATCATATGTTTACTACAAAATAGTAAACCTGTGCAGAAAGTAGCCATTAGTTTTTTCCACGAGATTCAAGTATATTTAACTCATCAATCTCTGGAGTGTCGGCACGGTTGACTTAACAACAAGCCTTGCTTGACAGAAACAATTACAGATAAGGCTAATCAAATCCTTTTCAGGAATTAACCCTTTCAAGGAACCTCCTATAAGAATTCTCATTTGTTCTCTCGTCTTACTTTCTCATATCCTCACCTTTCTTCCTACTCTAGAAAGAAGTCTTTCAGACATCTTGATCGGTTTCTTCCTTTAAAAAATGGCCATAATGTTACTTATCAGTTAGCTGTTAGTTATATTTTTTTATATTTTTAATTATAAATCCATAATATTCGTTTTTTATATCCTAAATTCTAGTGCAATGTGCAATTTTATCGATCTGATAATCTGTCTGCTATATTGTGATGTCTACAAACTTATAAGAAGCTATGTTTAACTGCTCTGTTTGTTTGTTTACATTCAAAATTTATAAAAAAAATTATATAATAATGAACGATAACATCTTAAAATTATCTTAATATAATTTAATTCAACGAAAATTATGTCAGTTTTTATCATCAGATTTTTCTTAGTTCTAGTTCTCAAATTATAGTGCTTTGAATTTCAGTTTTTTTTTTATATTTTTCATAAAGCATTTATTAATTAATATAGTTTTAATAAAATTTTCTAACCTTTTACTTATTTTCACATGAAAACAGTTGGTGGTTACAACAGAAAAATATTGATTTCTTCCAAGTTATAATTTATCAAAATTAACTACTGTATCGTACTGTTATTCTCTATATTAATGGCTATAAGTGGAGAAACTATATCTAACTTTTCATTGATCTTTATATTCGAACTGTGTCACGAAGTTGCTGCTTTATTTTATTTAAGAATAACTAAAAATTAATCAATGATTCAAGTGGATCGCCAAGTGTTTATATGTAAGTAAAATTCGATACGCTGAAGATACTATAAGCAAAAATGCGATTTTTTTTATATGCAAACAGATCTAAGTGCATTTGGAAGGATGCAGAGACTTGTATGTTTTTCATAGAAATAATATCTCGTTTAGGGATTTTTTTTCAATTTTTATTTTTTAGAATCGGAATGACAAAGAAAAAATTTAACGAGGGTTTTTTTGACGTAATTACAACTCTTTCTTTGTAAATTATCTGAAAAAATTTCGATGGAAACTGCGAAAAAAGTTTGCTGGTAGATGGAAAAAAAAACAAAAAAACAAAATTGCTTCATGATGACAGAGTCATTTTCATGATATCTCTACACAATAAAATTATTTAAATAAATTTTTAACTGTAAAAGATAATATATTTTGAGGCATTTAATCGAAATTGCAATTGTTAAACAAAATAGAGTGAAACTTATTTATCTTGCTGAATGTAACAAAGAATTCTGCTTCACCTAACAGCAAAGGAATTCCTCAGAACTTCAACTAGGAACATCAGAATGCAATGATTTTCTGTTTCTTGTCAGATGAAGGAGTTCTAGAAGCAATACTAATAATGGCAACACAAATCTAGCAAAATGACAAAGAAAAAATTTAATGACAACTGTTTGATATTAATTTAACAAATTTAATTTAACAGTTTGATATGCTGGCGGTTTTATATGGGTATTTTTCCCCCTATCGCAACCCACTGGTACAAAAAATGGTTTGAGGCGGGCATGGCCTCCGAGCGGGTCAGTGTCCATATGGGATCTCATGGCATGTCCTAGCGACAGATGGGGCACTGCTAGTAGCCCCGGTTCCGTATAAGAACCCACGAGTATGGAAAATAAGTACCTAAAAGTATGGCACATATTTAGATGGAGTCCATATTTAACTGCATTCAGAATAACTAACATAATTTTATATTCTTCGTAATAAATTTCTTCTCATAAGTTTTCGGTATTTTTTATTGAGAATTTGGTGTTTATTTAATGACCATATCGAATATTCATTAATCATCTCAATCCAAAAATTAAATATTGTGCTTTCGGAATTTTCATTAACGATCGCTCTTCGGTATTCTTAATCTATTAAAACTAATTGATTTTTTACTTTTATAGAATAATTTTCACAAATAAATTTTTGAAAAATAAACAGAAGATGGCAAATATACTTAGTTTCGGAAATATTAAAGCAAAACAACGAACATGCATAATTATATATTTTAAAACGGATATTATCAACTATTTAAAAAAAAAAAAATTCGTGGAATATAACAGTTTGATATGCTAAGACAACTACGTTTGTTTATATTGAAGTCATAAGATCATAAACAAACACAATACCTATGGTGAATAATGTTCCTATCATCTCTGTCTGTTTAGTATAAATTGGCACAGTTGGTGCAGATCATCCATACCAATCTACATCATCATTAATCCATTCTCTTCAGGATCTGTCTCTTCTGTTAGAACCCTCATATCAGATAGTCTATTCTTATATCTCATTCATTAATGAAATGAATGAAGTATCAGAACAGATTATATTTTAACAGGTCTGCCTCTTCTGTTAGATCCCTCGAATAAGATAGTCTGTTCTTATCCCTCATTCATTAATGGAATGAAGCCATAAAACGAAAAAATAGAGCGATAACATGCATATAATTCTCGTATTTCTTCATCTGCATTAAAACGTATACAACGCAACCAATCTACTTAATAAAATTACATTAATACACAAATTTTTAACTGTATATACACCTTTAATCGTTCTGTTATCTAATTCTGAACTTGTACATACTGTAATCATATTCCTTTTAAACAAATTAGGAAACGATAATTTTCCATTATCCGATTCAGAATTGGAACATAAGAATGATTTACAGTCGACATTTTTGCTTATCTGTAACCATAAACATCGATCACTTTACATAAAACAATCTGAAATCGGTTAACTGTCAATTTCCATTATCAATTTTGGTCAGTGACTAATTGTTTAATTTATTTTAGATAATACGCCAAGCCCAGAGAGATTTATCATGGTATATCGATCGGCAATCCCGATATTCATTACATGGTTTAAGTATCTTTAATAAATAGAGTATACACACAGTGATTTATCGCTTTCTACAACCATTATAGGAATCAAAATGGATTATCTATCATTAGAGATAAGAAACTCATTTGGCTTCTAATTTAATAATATCCCTGGATAGATAACATTTATCAATGAAGTTTTATAAATATAAGAAAAATAATTTGTAGATATTAGTACTTCTCCATCTCTATATTCAAAAAAATATCATAAAAAAATTAATCAAATGGAAATTATTTTCAACAGTTATTTTTATTCTCGCCCCTTTATGGATCTTTAAGAATGATGGAATCATGGAGAGCGAGATAGCATGATATGATCGAGAAACATTTATAATTTTTTCTAGAACTGCAACTGGTTGAACCAAATTGGATGGGGTTTGTTTTATATGGAAGATTGTTCTTCAGGAAGACTATATTTAAAATTTTATCTTCATCCAATCCATGGAGGATTTACAATACGCGTATACAGTTAGAGTCACAACAAAAAATGCATAAAAATATTCAACAGCCTGTTATAATAATTCTAATGGGGTGATTTGGATGGTGTTCTCTTATATTAAAGAATATTAAAAACTCTTTGTTATTGTTTTTTTTCTTCTAATCCTTCCTCTAGGGGTTTTATATGAGTATTTTTTGTTCTATCGCGACTCACTGGTACGAAAAATGGTTCCAGGCGGACACGATGGTCTGGTGTCCGTATGGGATCTCATCATGGGTCCTAGCGACGTAGGCACTGTCAGCAGTCCCGGTTCCATACAGCAACCTGGGAATGAGCTCCCAGTAACGACACGACAACTGCCGAACGGTACGAAATGG
>WUQG02454059.1:0-34462 GCA_011317285.2 Androctonus mauritanicus | reverse complement strand
TAACATCAGCTAGTTTATTGTGTTGTTTGAAAACATATTTATAAAAATGAAAATGATTTATTGACCCTATTTCTTTACATTTGAATAAATGTGGTGGTCTCAATTTATTAATGCAGTGTACAAGATTCACAGCTATAAGTTGTGCCAAATATGGAGATTATTTGACATGCTGCTAATTTTAATTTTGGATATTTTGTTTCTGGTAAGAGTTTCCAAAATTCTAATGGAGAAGCACTTTAATTTGTGAAGTAATTATAGAGTTTGAACTTCTTGCATATCTATTAGTTCCATTTCAACATCAACTGTGTTTATAGAAGATATTGGAAATCAATCTTCAAGAATTTTTATTGCAAAAGGATTGATGAAAAATGCTATGGTAGATTTAATATCCTTTATGTTTTCAAATCTTATCAAAATCTAGATTTAAATTTTCCAACTTTTTCAAATATTCCTGAAGTTTTTCAGTCTTTATTTTTTAAAATGTAATACTATATACAAATGCCATAAACAAACAAGCTAGTACATTGTTCTCTAATGCATGAAGTTATGGAATTATCCATAAGTTATGAACTTTTAATATTAAATTTGTTGTTATTTTTGTCAATATATCCATGTTTAATTTATAAATATTTATCTCTAATTATTAATAATATATTTTTATTTTTGTTACTCTTTGAAATATTTGTAACTTTTTCTGTAAATAATGATGTAATAACTAGAATGATGTATATAAACTTTTCAAATTTTTCATTAGAAGCTGAGGAGGATCCAATATGGATTGAAAACATTTCTTTTTAGAATAAATTTTCATTTCTGCATATAGTGATTATATTTAATATTTCTTGTGTTAGAAGCAGAGTTTAAGTTAAAATTGTATAAGCAATCTGTTTTATATGCAGAAAATTATAATAATTTTTTTTATAACTTCAATTTTAAATAAAGTAAACCTATCTTATCATTGACAAATTTAAAGTTTATTAGCAGATACCATTATGCCAAATATTAAAATTTGCAAGAGATCTTTTCAGATTTCCTGCATATTACTATATATATATATTACATTTTACTGCAAAAATATATTCAAATTTACTTACTTGAAGGCTGTATATTTTCTCTATCATGAAATTCTGAATTTATCTTGTCAGATGGTGAAAGAATATTTCTATAAAAATAATATTTAAATTATAAAAGTTTTCATTATAACAAATTTATCTGAATTATATAATTCAGTAACATTTGAAAATAAATATTATGTCTAATGATAAATTCTGTAGTCATCCCTCAATTTGGATGGACTTATGATCTGGGAAAATACAGCATGGTATAAACCCAAACAAATCAGAACAAGGTTTGTATGAAAAAAATGGGAGTTCTATTCTTAACCAAGAAAAAAAATTAAAAAAATTATATATATATTCTGTAACAAAAAACAAATTTACAAACAAATGCATAAAATTAATCTAGATTTATAATAAATTTAGAACTCAGATTAGAAATCTAGGTAATATCTAACTTTCTTATCTAAATTCATTGCTTCTTTATCGTAATTTCAATGTCATATACTTGAAATAATATCTGAGAGTTTTTAGAAAAATAATTAAAATTGTTTACTTAGATAAGAATCTATTTCTCTAAATTCTTCATAAAGTTAAAGCTAATCATTAAATTAGAATCTATATCCAGAATTTCTGTACCATAATTTCAAATTCTGAAATATAAAAATAGATTATAATCAATCTATTTTTGATGTTTATTCATTACTGAAGGTTTGCAGTCACATTTCTAAATTTATTTTAGGTTGTTGTTGTTGTTGTTGTTGTTGTATAGAACAGTTCTCCAAAATCCAAATACAGTATACTTCCAAACAACTGAATTAGTTGGGAAATGAATTAACTCAGGTAGTTGGGAAATGAACTAACTCAGGTAGTTGATTCCCCAATAATCCACAAAAATATTAAAAGAAATTATGGCCAATATGCATTTAATATTAAAAATAAATTGCATATATACATATATCCAATTATTCTAAAATTTATTGAAAAAGGAAACAAATTGATTTACTTAGAGCAAGAAATTATTGCGATATTTGCAATTTTAATTTGATTCTAATTTTTAATGCCAATTATTTAACATATAATAATAAAATTAATCTAGGACATTTAAAAATCTTTCAGATGGTTAATTATTGATCTTTTATCTTAGATGCACTATCATTTTCAGGTTGCAGATTTTCTGTGGTTTATCTACAATTTGGTTAATAGGGAATCTAATGTTATTGTACCAATCCATTGTCACAATTTACACAACTTCATGATATCTATCTCCAATCTCTTCCTCTTTTCCATTCTTCAGTGAAAGTCCAAAAATTTGGTTGACAGAAATTCAGATCACCTGAGAATCCAAATTTTTTGAACACCCAAATGTTTTAATATTTCTGGATTTTTATAGATGAAAATATATGCCCATCGACAAGCATTTTGCAATAGTACAGAAGTAAACAAATAAATATATGCATTTTGATAAATGAAGCATTCTGTAATTGTTAATGAATAAATCAACAAAACTGCCTTATTCTTCCTTAAATTTGAATTTTAAAAAACAATCTGAAAAAAATCCAAAAATCTACACTGACCAAATTCCTGAGCAGTCCAGATTTTTGGACTTTTACTGTCTCTCCTTGTATAATGAATTGTAATAATCTTTAATTATGCATGATATGCTACTTTGCTTGTTATTATAATGTGCAATCTTTATTCTCTGTAGCACTTCTTCATTAGTGACTTTGTTGATCCATGAGATTTTAAGTAATTTGATGATATATACACAATTCAAATATTTCAAGTCATTTCATGGCGAACATCTTTAGAATCTAAGTCTCTATGCCATAAAGTAGGCTCGGTTAGATGTACACAATACAAAATCAATTCTCAATTTTAAATTGAATTTTCTGTTTACTAATACTTGTTTATATCTTAAGGCAAGCACTATGGGCAATTTCAATATGTCATTTTATCTCTCTCTGAATCATACAGTTCACATGGCCACACACACATTCAGATATTCAAAATTATTAACATATTCTATTGATATGTTACCAATGGTTATGTTGGCAGTTGGTGAACAGGTGGATTTCATGTTAATCATAAATTTAATTTTATTAACATTATTCTAAGATTCGTCCTTATGCTGTGTGTATCCACTACATTGATGCTATAGATTTTCTATATTTTTTGCAATCAATCCTAACAACAACATAACAAATATAGTTAATCTAGATTTAAAATTCCATTGAATTTTTATGCATTTCTGAAAGTCACCAGCTCTCTCCCAAATAATTATTCCTGATTACAAAATGAATAGCAGTAGAAAACATATTTGATTCTGGCATCTCTCAGATGGCTATCTATATTCACTCTCTATGTCCAATTCTAATATCATATTTATCAGCTTATAAGACACTGCTCTATGGAAGATACATCATAATTTTAAAATAGTAAACTTAATAAAGATTTTTTTAATTTATTAATATGATGGAAATTTAAAATTCAATGAAAATAAAATCCAAAAGCGCATAAAGCTACAGAATTACTATTTTTATCATTTTAGTATTATTCAAATTCATTACTGATATGATCATTATCCTCAACATCAACAATAACCACCATCATCATAGTCTTTGTGTGTTGTATCATCAGTTTTAGCTTAAAGAACAATGATTTTTTAAAATGAAAATAAACTCCAGTTTAGGAGATTAAAGTGTTTTTGGAAAATCCTCATAAATCAAATTCTTGTAAATTAGAAATTAAATTATCATTGACTAAAATGAGAAAAATTATAATGCATTCTTGAGCCCCAAAAATGTCACTTTTTTCATTGGCACATTTTGATACATCTTCTAGTTATATAAATGATGGCAAAATTACATTAATAATTAATATTAATTTTCATAATGTAACCTAAAAAGGAAATTTTCTTAAAAAGAGAGTTCATAACAAATATGTCAATCATGGCATAGAAGTGAGCATACTGTATATTTAAAGCTCTCTCTTACAATTTGAAGAATACAAAGCAGAATTCTGAATCCCATACTTCTATGTTTCATCTTGATAATCTGTTGGCAGACTCACTCACAGTGAGAGCAGTCCATAATAGGGTCTGGAATAACCTCATTATTTAATATCTGATTGGAAAGCAGTATAAAAATTACAAAGAAAAATATTAAAAATTTATATCTGATACTGTTTAGTAATTTCAATAAAATATTCTTTATAAGAAAATAATAATAATTATAATTTATTTAGATCATCATCAAAAACCATTAATATGTGTTCTCTCTCATTTTATGCTGCTTTCCATTCTACTGCCATCATCCAGATCATGGTAAAGCACTTGTTAACTACCTTGGAAGATGCATATTCAATTCTAGGGTTCCACATCCTGTTTTTTTTTTCAAGAGGTCTTTGAACCACATCCTCTACCTGACAGCTGATCCCACCAAGTCTATAGACAGCTCATGGTGAGCATAGTAATGTTCTGCTGTTAGTACCCATCAGATAGAAAGTGATGTTAAACCATATAGTTAAAAAAATATATATATAATGAGGTGATTTAAGACTGGTTGAAGGAGTGTTTGTGTAAAAGATACAATTATAGTCTCTGCTAGATTAACATTGAGAAGAGACAATGCTGTTTATAATCCAACATTTGCACACAGTATTGAGAACTGTGAAGCAGCTCAGATAGTTGTGGGAAATTTCCCACCACAATGATGGCTATCTCATCATCATAGTCAAGAGTAAAGAATTTTACCCACTGACTGTAATTAAAAGATTACATATTCTATTAAAACATTCAATAGCAAATTAAAATCACTGATTTTTAGTATGTTTGTTGTGAATTATTATTTTTTCATAAAGAATATATCATAAAATTGCTAAACAGTGACACACATTAATTTTTATTTTCTAAGTTTTGAAGTAATAAATCTGAAATTGCAAAACTTTTGTTTATATTTCATTTTCCTCAAGTTATAAACAAATGTTTTGTTAACTTCTTTTACAAATTACCGGTATCTTTTATTGTTTTTCTCATTTCTGATATATTTTTTATTTTTTGAAATATTTATGGAGTATATTTTCAACCAGTTAATTTAATTCAGGATTAAACAATTGGTAAAATATAGTACTTTTTTTTATCACAGCTTCTATAATGTGAAAATTTTATGCTAACTTCCAGAGACTATAAAATAACAGACCATTCCATGGAAAGCTGAGAACTGATGGGACTGGTTTAGATCCTCTTTAAAAAGAGAGTTACAGAATCCAGAATTGAACCCAGAACGTAAATGATAGCTTTATCTCATAGTCCATGTCAGTGGTATAGCTAGGAGTGAGCAAAGAGGGCTGTCTGACCTGGGCAGCACATTTTTCAGGGTGGCATTTTTGGCATTAAAAAAAAAAAAATGGTTTTTTGTAATTTTGTATTTTAATTTATAAATAAAAAATAAAACTATCTTTTCTTAAACTTAATTTTCAGATTGTGTCTAAATAAGTTTGATGTGTATTATGTATTTCCCAAAACATAAGCAGCAGTTGACAGACTGCCGCAGGCAGCTCAAAACTAACTACACCACAGATCCTAGTGGATGGAACTTTACATAACACTTCCATATTGGCAGCTGGATTATTTATTATAGGCTCTCTCTAAAAGAATTTTCTTTTTTTAAGTTGTGTTATGATAATATTAATTATTGAAATAATTGTGTCATTGTTTATTTAATTAAATGATATTTCAGCATATCTGAGTGAAAAAAAGAATTGATATTTTCTCTCTGAATGCATTATAATTTTTTCATTTAAATTAATAGTAATTTTGTTCCTAATTTATGAGAATTCAATTTGAGATTTGTTGGAATGTCAGAAAATACTAAGTCTCTATTTCAAAAATTGTAATTTGTCTGTTCTATATCCTTCTCTAAAAAATTAAATAATTTTTAACAATTTCTATAGATTAAATTATTTATTTAAATTTCCACCCTACATAAATAATGCACTTGTGGGCAGCCCCCCTCTATAATAATTGATACATCTTATTAAAAGTTCTCGCTGCTCTTATCCAGAACAATCTCAGTGATTTCTCAAGCCTGTGTTTAGGTAAGAAAATAAAGTCCAGCTTACGTGTATTGTATTGTGGTACGTTGGAATATCTACTTTCTGATGGTAACTCACCCCAGATATTATTTAGCCATAAGCTTAAAATCTTGATGATTTTCTAATGTCGGATGATCTAATCCATCAATATTAGTAATAAAATTTTGTCTTAATATAAATTCATCATTATATTAAATAAAAATAATTTAAAATTTAAATTACAAAGAAATTAGTATTCTAATGTTTATATTGCTTTCTAATAATTGCTGAAGAGGACCCAGAGGATTGAAAGCACTTCAATAAAATTATTTTAAGTTGAAAATAAGAATTATTTTTTAAGGAAAATCTTCCATATTATCCTGCTCGTTGTGTTGATTTCTAATGTTTTTAAAAATGTAGTACTGTAGTATATTTTGATTGTTAATAGTAAAATTTTGATTTTATCCATAATATTTTTTTTTAAAGCTTAAAATTTTATAGTTTATACTATAAAAAATTTTTTTGCAAAAAAAATTTGGGTAATTAGCTTTATTTCAACATATAAAATCAGAACAATAAGTAAACTAGAATATAGAAAAAAGAGGAGAGAGGAGGAAAAAACAATATTGAACTTTCCAAAATATACTTTATTATATAAATTTTTGTAAAAACTATTTCAAACAAATTTCAGCCAGAAAACATTTAGGAACCATCATCAGAAACTCATTATGGTCCTTTTTTAAAATCCCAGAATACAACTGCAATAAACAGATTAGTACCCATAAAACTACAGTTGTAAAATTCTATTATTTTCTCTATGTGTAGAAATGCCGTCAATGGCATAGAAGATTAATGAATAATAATAGCGAGTAAATCAATAAAATATATTTTAAATTATTTTTAAGTTATGACCTGATTATTAGAACAAAGTTTTCTGTCATAAGCCATATTTATTTTTTGCTTATTAGTTTAATAAATATTGAATTTCTTTTGTTAAATAACCTCAGCTTAAATATGTTATAAATTTTTATACTTACTTTGGTACATTTTTTATTCTTTTAGAAGTAACTGTTTCAACTGTTGATGTATTTTCATTTTCTGTCGAAAAACTTGTTCTTCTGGAATCAATCTGTGAGGATCTTCTTGATGGAATTTGTTTTGTTGCAGTAAGATTTGTGTCAATTCTACTTCTAATCTCTCTTTTTGTTTTAACTTTAGATTTTTCTTCTGCTAAACTAGCTGCAATTTTTGAAGTAACATCATCCCATCGATTTTTTTTAGGAAGTCTATTACTTCTCTGTGAATTTTCATCATTCTTAGGTAATTTTGTTACTGATGTTTCTATCATAAGTTTAATTTTGGAGACTACATTTTTCTTTGGCTTTTTCTCAGAATTTTGAAAACTTTCATTCTGGGTTCTTGTTTTCAAAATGTTATCTTTTTTATTTTTGGTTAATTCTTTAGTTTTGATCCATGTTTTATTTTTTAATAAATGTTTCTGCATACTGGAATTTTCTTTTAAAGAAATTTCTTCTTTATCATGTATAATGAAACTATTAGATTTTTCAGTTTCTTGAAATTTTTCCTCTACACTGGTTGAATCAGTTATTTCATTTTGCAGAATATTTTTATCTGCACTCTCATTCTTAGGATATTCATGAATTAAAGATTGTGTCACTGTCTGAAGTGTAGAAGTATTTATGCTTGATTCATTGTTAGTATCTAAATTAACTGTTTTTAAAGTATCATCTTTCTTAATAATCAAGACAGTATTTTCCTGATTTTCATTTGGACTGTTCTGCTCAATAACTGTATTTAATTCATTACCTTCAACTGTAAAATCTGATGCTGGTTTACATTCTCCATCAGTTTCCATTTCACTTTCTGTGGTAAATCCAATTCCTCCTGAATCAGTAAAGAAATCTGAATCACTCATTTCTATAGGCTGTTTCTCATTATCCTCAATACCCATAGTTCTATTACTATTATATATAGAATGGGCAGGAATTTCTGAGCAAGGTGATGGTATTGCAACACTTAATTCACTTTGAACATCAAAATCTCCATCTTCTTGATAACCAGTATCTGTGCTACCAGTTGTATAAGTTGAAGCTGGTCTTTCAATTTTCAAATTTTCAACATCAGATTTTATCAAAATATTTGTATCAGTACATATTTGTATATTACTAGCTAGATAATTACTTCCATGATTTTCAGAATTTATAATTTGGATATTCTCAGAAATATGCTGTATATTTAAATGTTCATTAGAAACTTTTATATTTTCATTTATTTTAAATAAATCATGAGAATTTTGTTCAATTTCATTTGATAATTTTAAATCATTATCCAAATTTACAATATTTTCATCAGTTTGATTAGAAAGAGTTATGTTATGTATAAATGAACAAGAAGGTATTTCTTCTTGATCAATTTCATTTGTTTTTCTTTCATTGTTATTTTCATGAAAATCAACTTGTTTATCTAGTAATTGTTTTTCAGTTTTTTCATTTGTATCAGGTTGGTTTTCCACTATTTCTGATTTGAAATTATTACTTAATTCAATTTTAAAATTAAATTCTGATGGATCTATCAAAGGGCTAGTAGGAAATTCTGATTTGTCATTTCTGTTATTTCCATATGGTGTTGAAGTTTGTCTGAGATTTTTTGAACATTCATTATTGAATTCATAATTTTCATTTATTTTTGAAATATTTTTCCTGCTTTTTGTAAGTGCTTTAGATTCAGAATGCAAATTGGCACTTTCAGAAATGCATTTATTTTCAGTTAATATTTGAGCATAAGGATCATTCAAACTAAATAAGGTTTCTTTTACCTCATCTTCTGGTATATCATCAATATTATCACAAGATGCCATTTTTGGTATTCTGAAAGTATCTCCATCAAATACAATTACAGCTTGTTGATCAATAGAAAAGTCTTTCATTTGATTTGGAGTTAAAATACCTAAACTTTCATCTAATGATGGTTGATCATCATCGATATCATCAAGATCAAATGCATCTTCAAAACTAAGTTTTCGATCTGTTTGAAACACATTTTCATTCTCTTTTAATTCATCTGCTTTCTCATTTTCCAATACATTTTCTAATATAAAAGTTGAATTAAGATTAGAAGCTAATTTTGAACATGATTCATTTAATTTATAAGATGAATTCTTATTTATAGGAGACAAATCTACATCAAATGTTGTATTTAATGCATCATGATTTTTTGTAAATGTAGTTTCCAAAACAAAGGAATTTCCTAAAGTAAATGTACTATTTAAATCTGCTTTATCTGATAAATTTGAATTAGTTTCTAGTTTTTTTAATTTTGAACTTTCTGAAGACTGCTCATTTTTATCAATTAGGATTGTTGATTGTACATTTTTTATAAGTTCTTCTTTTTTATAATTTAGAAAAGGATCACTACTGAAATTGGAACACTTGTTTAATTCACTGATAGATGGATTCTTATCACTATCTTTGGTGAAGTCAGGATTTCTTCTCAAAACAAATGATACACCTTGTTCAGAGTTATCTTTTTTATCAATACAATTTGAAAAAGCTGTTCTACTTTCTTGATCAGCAGCAAATGTAGAATGATTTAATGTTTCTTTTGGAGAACTAGTCCTTCTTAGATCTATCAAATTCTTATATGAAAATTTAGAGAGAGAATGAAAATTTTCTACTTTATAATTTGATAACTGATGTGATGATGATTGTTCAGAATTACTTGATAATTCAGCTTGAGGAATATGTTGGACTTTAGATACTGGAGCAAAGATACCATGATTTTCTTTACAACTAAAATATTGAACTCCATTTACGACACCATTATTTTTTCCAACAGGTTCCTCTAATTCTATGCCACACCAAATACCATCAGCAAATTTTGTTTGTCCAAAATATCTTAATACTCCTTTTTTAATTCCACCTATGCAAACTGGATCACCTAATTTTCCTTCCCATTGTTTAAATTCTTTTTTATGAATATTATCTTTACAAAAAGTTTTTGACTGTTTTTCCAATTGTTCAAATTCAGCTTTCTCAGCAATACAAGTTTCTTTAATAAATCCAAATTTGTTTGGAGTTATTTGTGGTGGCCTTAATCTTGAAATTACTTTCTTCCTTCCATGAAATGGATCTCTCTTTTCTGAAGCCTAAAATAAAAACATAAAGTCATTTATAATAATGAAGTTATTTTTGAATTTAAAATTTAAGCAGCAAAAACTTTAGAATAATAATATGGATTTGCATAATTTTAAATCTTTTGCATTATTATTAAAGATTTATTCATAAAATAACTTTAGAAAATAAAAATTTTAAAAATATAAAGTATAGTAACATTTTGGTTATCTGATCCTCAATTACCCAATTTTTTTGGACTGACCTTGGGATCATCCATAAATTACATCACACTATTTCAAACACTTTTTGATCTCTTTCTCCTCTGTCATTTTTTGTCACACCATGTTTACCACCCAGCTGTAATGTCACAAATTTGAAGATCCTACCCCCATTACTAAAAAAATTCTCTGATTATGTAAAAAATAAAAAAAATACATAATATAATAGAAAATGTAAATTACTTTACACTAATACTTCATTTAAATAATACAGTACTGTATTATTTAATTTCAAAATAAATCTTTAAATAATTGGATATTTTGTAAATGTCTTAGAACTAGATATATATCTTAAATTTTATAACAAAATTTTGAGAGAAATTTGTTACATTGTAGTTTATTTTCAAAAAATTAAGCATAAAAAATTTTATATTTTACAAAAGAAATTTTTTATTGCAGAAATGTATAACTATTTTTATAGTGTAAACCACAATTTGCATTTCTCCCCCTTCTCTATGTCATTTATTGTCATAAATCTATTACTTCTCCTTTATCAGTATGACATAATTTTTGTATGCTTCCTTAGATGCTTGATCAAAATATTCTTAACTTATTCATCTAAGAATCAGACAAAGGGACAATTCATTTAATCCACACCAATGCAAAATACTTGGGTTTGGTAAACTGGTTTTTCAAAGCAATGTTCAGCCAATTTATATATTTTAGTAAAATAAGAATTGTGTGCACTAATAATAATAAATTTATTTTTAGTATAAATCTTAATAAGCATTACAGATAACAAAAATAACAAAAAACAAAATACTAATATAACAAAAAAATATTGAAATATTTTAAATATCTAACTGATGTTTTGAAAAAGTCAAGTCTAAAACAATGATCCTAAATTACCCAGAAAATTTAATGTCCATTTAGAGAAGATATAAATATGACACTATTTTTAAATATCAGATCCCAGACTTATGCAGTTAATTTATCCAAAAAATTTCTAAAGAAGTCCAATAATGTTTAAATTTGTTATATACAGACAAGTGCATTAGCAAACAAATGACAACACTATTTAAATTCACTTATTTATGCTGAAACATTTTTTTTTTTTGCAAAAACAATTTGTTTAATGAATTTTCGTTAGCATTTTATAAAAATTCAAAACAAAGTAAAAAGATTCATGCATCTGTATATCTCTGAAACTGCAAAAGTCAAAACCACATAAATCAGGATTTACTGTATATTTATATGTAAAATATTTGAATATAAATGCAAATAAATGGATGTTATTGGAAAAAAATTGAAGATAATTTTTTTTTAATAAGTAATATCAATGCCTATGATATAATGAATAAACAAACTAATATTTGTATGTAGCAAATGTTATAAAATAATACCAGGAGTCCTAAAATTCTGATGTTAGAAGTCAATTAATTCCAGAATTGGGACTAGCTAAAATTATCCAGAATTCTGGTATTTCAGATCCAATGATTGGAATTGCTATTGCTAAGTGTCAAACAATTTTTGAATTTAAGTTTAATGCAGATAAACATATCCTTATGGTTTATTGTTTAAAACTAATTTTATATTTTAATAATTTAAATATTGATCTTAAAAATTTACTTTAAAACTATAATTGTTTGCTAAAACATTTTCTGGAAACTAAATTTAAGAAAAATAAATATCTGTTAAAATAATCATCATAATTAATATTTATGGAATAATTAAGAAATTCCATTAAGACTGAAATTTGGTAAAAACTGAAATTCATATCATTAAATTGGTAATCTGAAATACCATTCAAATGCTTTTATTACCAATTTAATAATGTAGATAATTGATCGTTTTTGTTTTTTTTTTATTCCCTTCAATGATTGTATTGAATATATTTTAATATCAAAATTATTGGTATCATTGACTTTCTATTAAGACAAAATTGCAGGTTTCCCTCATATAACATTGTAAATATGTTCCTAAAAAAATGCTGCGTTGTGTGAAACCATGTTATATGAGACCTGAAGTCAATACAAAAAGGTAGTCACATTCCATAACCAATTAAAAACAAATAATTTTCTTTAATTCCACATAAGAAACTTTTTATTAAGAATATTAACAACATGAAGAAAAAAAAATATATATATGACTTCAAAAAACAATATACATAAAACAAAAAGAAAGAAAAAAGTATACAGCCTTTGTAATATTCATTTAATAATTATACCTCCCTTACTACTGGTTCAGTTAAAACAAGAACATTTTTTCTTTTTAACAATATCAACTTCACTTTCTGAACTTTTTCTTCATTTAAAATTTGTGTATTTTCTGCTTGCTTTACAAAATCTGTAATTTAATCTGTTACAATTCACTACAAAACAATCATTCCTTAAGACATATCAAAAAATGATTTATGAATAAAGAAGTTTTTTCTGTTTCACATTAAAAAATAAAAAATTTATTTTTTATCCAAAAACTGAACATTTTGAACACTAAATACTCAATGCTTGACAATTAATTCAATTCAAAATAAAAATCAAAAATAGACTGTATATCATCCATCTCATGGAAAACTAGTGAAATTGTGTTTATGACTAATTTTAGCAAAGTATTTCCCAATGATTACATTTTTTGTGTGCATTGTGTATCCATAGTGTGGATTTACAAGAATTAATGAAAATGTTTTGTGTTGTAGGAGAATCAAGAAGACAATGCAATTTTCTAAATATGTTACGTAAAAACTGTATTGTAGAAATACCATGTTATATAAAAGAGTTTCTGCAATTTTCAAATTGTGTTAGAGCAAAACTGTTTTATGAGAGGGATACCTGTATATTAACTATAATAAAATAAACATATTTATCGGTTAATTATAAATATTTCAAACATTTTTGTAACTATGGCAAAGCTGTTTAAAATGGTATAAAAAACAACAATTTCATTTTATTCTAGAATATATGAGATTAATTCAATTTCTAATATAATTAAAAGCAAATTTTTTATTCATACAGTGGCTCAAAAAAGTATGTATATAGTGCACTAACATATTTAGTGATTTTTTAAATTGCTTTTTGATAAAAATATATTTTTTTGTATTACACAATCATCTATATATACATTGTGTGAATGTTCAAAAATTAAAAAATATTGGCTACAGTCAGTAGCAGATTTAATGGATGGCTAAATCAGCATTTGTTGACCAGGCCTAAGCTCATGCAGCCCTTCACTAATGCTTGTATTCACCATCTTGAGTTATTGGTAGAGTTAGGGTTATATGAGGAGTTATAGCTAAATTCGTATTCACCAACTTAGTTCTGAGTCAAATAAAACTATCCTAGCTGGTAGCTGGGTTGTTTACGAAACTCAGGGTTATCGGCACTGCATTAGTCTTTTTGTTTTCTATCACATCTTCGTATTTTTCTACTAATTCTAACAATAATTCTTTTTCAAATTTGGTGAAATGTTTTTGCATATTAGGAAAATGGAACAAGTTATAAATTACTGTCATGTGACCATCTCTAACTAATTGTAACATCTGATAGAAATGAAATTGGCATTAATTCTCGACATCAGTGACACAAATGGCAAATAACCTTTGAGTTCATAAACTACAGAGTTGAAAATGTTGATGAATACGAATATCGAATAACTAGCAAAACAACTCTGAGTTAATTTTTACTTCAGGTTCGTCAACTCTCCATATAACTCGAGATGGTGAATAGGCCATAAGTGAGTTCCTGTGTGATGAGAATCATTTTGCAAAATTGTTTATTTAAAGAAAAAAATAGCAGAAACTTTAAGTCTCGACTGCATAATCAAACAATTTTCTGAAACAAAAACAAGACAGGGTTTTCAACAATAATCTATTTGAGCATATTATATTTTTATTAAAAAGAGATAAAGAGCATACTCATAGGTTTAATCTTTTGAAGGACCAAACAAGAAGAGTAGCAAGTTTGACAAAAGAGAGAATCCTGCCAGTAATAGTAGTGACAAGTTTCTAATGGAAGAGTGTGTGTTATATGCTTCTTATGATACTTGGGTTAAAATGGTAGATGAATTCTAACCTATCTATAGGAAATCATATTATAATCAACAATTATTATACTTTGATTTTATATTTAATAAAATTTGCTGTTAATTTTATTTGATTTATGAAATGACTAGTAGTGTGTGCCTATGCTATTAGAAAATAGTTTAAAAAACAATAATTTTAGAGAAAACTACTTTTGATTATTTTCATGTTGATTGGTTATAGTTTTAGCCATTCAGTTTCTTTAATACAGTACTCATAATCAAAAGATTAATGAATTTATGGGTTTGCTTATCTTTTTGCTATTCATTCTGGAACTTGAAACATTTGAAAAATATGAAACTAATCATAAAATAATAATTTATGTTTTATATACCTATTCTAATAAATAAACAGACCTGAAACCCTCCTGAAAAATTGGAAGCGTGAGATCTAGAATTACATCCAAATCCTCCAAGGTTAATTCTAGCAAATGCTTTACCATCCAGCCATTCAGCTGAAGTTTTTTTTGGCCTAGTGCTATTACACACTTAATGAATGATAGTGTAAATGTTTTTAGGCTTTTATATACATTAGCAAATGAAAAAAAGGCTGTGATTCACTTTACAGCAAAATTTATAGCTATGGTCTAGAATGTAACCACCATAACAACAAAGTATGACTATATTATTTTAAAGCTAGTTGGAGTGATTATTATTTTACATGATTTGAATAAATCTTTATTGGTTCTGGCAGACATTTGTCAAATATGTTATTGCTAACAGAACTGATTTTTTCACTTCACTACAGTTAGGTGTCTGAACCAATAGTTGCACTCATTACAAAAAAATGCACATACTTGTTTAGTACAATAATTTTCTAATAGTTATATCAATTAAAATAAAAATGAAATTAGAGATCTTTAACACAGCAGCAAACAGTGACGCTGGTTAAAAAGGAAAGAATTTGCCTTCTTGCCATCTATTGCTTAGCTTGAAATTATGACTTTGCAAGCCAGTTTTATAAGTCTGAGAATTTGTTTGCTAGTTATATTTTTTTTTAGAAATAAATAAAAGAAAAATAAATTACGTGTCTTTACAAAAAGAAAATAAAAGAAAAATAAATATATATTTACAAATTATTAGAACTGTAGTTATTTAACTTAGACCACTAGAAAGCAAACTTTCCATGCTGAATTAATTTGGCACAGCACAACCCAACTAATTTGTTAAATTTTGCCAATTGATAAATTATGAAAACTATAAGTAACAGCACTTCTCACAGTTGTGAAAATTCTTAAAAAACTATACTTTTATTCATTAGCTAATGTTTTTGGTATAATCATACCATCATCAGGCTATACACATTTCAATGTGTGTAGCCTGATTAGCTAATGAATAAAAGTATAGTTTTTTTTTAAATTTTTACAACTGCAAGAAGTGCTGTTACTTATAGTTTTTAAAGTGAGAAAGCAGTTAAATGAAAAGTATGATAATTTATGTTTTTTTGAATGTTTATTTAAAAAAAAGATCAATAAATAGCCCAATTATTTAACTTGAAATATTACAAAGACTATTTTAATGTATGGCCACTATAATGTATATCTTTTACTATTTAAGAGATTGCCAGATAAACACATAATCCCAAATATTTGCGAGATTTTACAAAATGAAATATTTATTATTTTTAATTATATAAATACTCCTGAAAATATTAACCAAACAATTGCTTATATATAGATCAAAACTTTGTAAAAATCAGTACTTCAGCACACAATAGCAGTAAAAGAGGTTGTATACATTGAGTTGTATATTTTAAACTGAATTTTGTAGTTCTATATTAGAATGATGAAGACAGAGTAATTCTGAAAATGTTACATTCATTTTGACTATTAATGAATAAAAAATTTGTTTTTTCATTGATTTTACTGCTAAGCGTTGAATTACTAATCTCATAAAAGCTTCATCAATCAACTTGCTTTTGAGTTAAATTCAAAACACAAATAAGCACGATAAGCAAGCAGAATTTTATTCGTACACGAATAAAATTCTGCTTGCTTATCGTGCTTATTTGTGTTTTGAATTTAATTACTAATCTCTTTTATAAAACTTTAAAATTCTTTATCTGATGAGCCAATTGCCCTTGTGAAACTAAAATATATTTCAATGTTTCATAAAAAGAATAAGTACTCTATTTTCTAAATTTCAACGTTTGTTTTTCTTCTATTTACAAAATTCTCTCTCTTACGGTTAGATCTTCCATCACTGGAAGCAATTTGCTGGCACATACCTAACTTTTTTCTTTTTTGATGGCAATTGGGCCTTTGTCCTTAAATCTGCCAGTGATTACAACATATAAAAATTAAAGAAGAAACTGTATTTAATAACCAAAAATATACAAAAAAAATATGGGCACATACAAATAAATTTGCTCTATATTTGTTGTATGCAATTACAAGTTTGTTGTACATTTATATAGCTTGTATATTCTTGTTTTCTTAGATATAACTGCAAGAAATCTTTAGTATAGAATACTAGAATATTACCATGATATAACAAATGACGAAATTAATACAGTCTTGGCTAGGAGATGTTTTCAGCACAATGTCATTGTTAAATGGGAAGAAGCTAAGGTTGTTAAGATTTATGTTAACTTTACATATACTAAGAAAATAATCAATCACTATTGCAAAATAAGCATGCCTATGTAAATATAATTAATGACCAGCCTCCCCAATGCTTGGCTTTATTGCATTCAGCAATTATTATGATGACATATTTAACAGACAAGGTTATATTCTTTCCCAAACATTTGTATTAATTTAAGATTTCTAAAATGAGCATAAATTCATTCATTCAAATGGAGTATAAATTTATTTTTTGTGACTAGCTGATACCATATGAGCCAATAATTTTGAAAGTGGTTAAAAGTCATATGAGATAGTAAAAACTTTTGTTTTCATAAGCTATTAGAAAAATTTTATAATTACAAAAAAAAAAGAATTTATTTTGCAAAAGTAAATACATTTGCTTTTTTTATGATCATAAAATTTTTATGACCTTAAAAAATATTTCATAAACCCAAAAGTCAAAATATTTTAAAGCAAAAAAATATATGACAGATCACTTTCATAATTACTGGCACATATGTTTAAAGAACTTTTTACTGTATTTTGCTGCAAAAATGTAAAACATTTTTTAGTTTCAATTTTGATTTCTTAGAACAATTTTTAATCCATTATACTTAATATTGACTGATTTTTTATTTTCTAAACTATTCTAAACTGTTATATAGTTCTTTTGTTTCATAAATAGTTGGAAGATAATCATCTTTATGGAATAAAAGGATGTCAGTTATTAATCAAAAACATTTCTATGTTATGACAGTTGATTAAAAGAACTTTTTTGATATTGTTTTATATATGTCTTATTCTTTGATTAAAAATACTGTAGTGGAAATTTTATTTACCAAATCTTAATTTCTCCCTTCTACTTTTGGCCCTACATTCTTACTACCATAAATTTATTTAATTAACAAATACTTTACTTATGATGTCACATAGAGATGAGCCAGATTCATAGATTTATTAGGCTACAGCTAAGATGTCAAGATTTTAAGGCCTTATAAATTTCCATTTGTTAACGTTTTGATATCATTTTTTCACTTATATTTTTCTACCTTCATAAATTATGAAATTATCAAATTGACACTAATAAATGCAGAATACAATCATATAATCATGTGGTTATTATGCCTGAGAAGTGTAAAGGCATACAGTAAAACTATTTTATTGGGTGCCAATGCAAATGTTCAATAAAAATGCAAAATATCCATATCTTCAAAAGAATCAAACAGCAGAGGCAGAAAAAAATAATTAGAAAATATGATGCATTTATAATCATCAATAAAGTAGAAATTTCTCTAAGCATTACATAGGCATCATGACGAAGAAATTAGAAATCTAATACAGATATAGTACATCAAATATAAGAACATTAGGTATTAATATTATTTCAAATATGAAAACAGATGAAAAATATCATAAAATGGGATGGAATGGAAATGACTGAAAAGAGTAACACATTTTCAAAAAAGAAGGAATATTCATCGAACAAAAAGCAAAAAATTTCAAACATTACAGATAAAGTTCCTTTCCTAAAATTGCAAGAATACCTCGAAGATAAATTATAATTTATAAAACAGTTTTTGCATAATATATTAATTTTTGTTTAAGAATTATTAATTTATATATACTATAATTATAGTGCTTCTAGTTAACACATTTTATATTTAAAATTTAAAGGTGTTTCATACAAACTTGAGGAAATTTCTAATAAAATTCTTGAACAAATTATAAATGAAAAGGGATAAAGTACTTGAAAACACTGTTATTATTTTTAAATAAGTTTTAAATACTATTATTACTTAAAAATTGGGAAGACTATACTAATAATATACAGTATTGAATTTATTTCAAGTAATGTTTGATGATTCTATTGTATTATTGTATTTTTTTTTTTTTTTTTTTTTTACAAAAAGTTATAAATTTTACATGTAGAATTATATAACAGTTGATATGCTATATAAGCATCTGAAAAAATATTCTGCTTGAGTTTATAAAATATATTATTTCTCCGACTCAATTATAAAATAACTGCAATAAAACAGAGCATTCAATAATTTTTAACCAAGTCCTAATATGTTATGGAAATTTAAAAAAAAAAAAAAATAATAATAATAATAATAATTCATCTTGTATAGGCGTCGCTCTATTTATGAACGGTTTATGTTACCATAGCAACTGATCTAGGACGCCACCAAGTCTTTATGCAATTAGTTCATTCCGGGCATTGTATCTTCGTAATAAAAGTAAAAAAAATTATCAAGTTACTTATGTATGTATATATATATATTATTTTTGTGCAACAAAATATAACAAAATTAAATATATAATAAAGAAAAGATTCAACAAATTATGAAGCTTGCAAAGAGTTTATTTTATGAAAATTAATTGCTCAGTTTAATAGCGAATGATAATTGCCCCTAATGGACAATTGTCAGATTAAACATCATTTCGGCATAATGATTTTTCTTGTTTAAAAATTCATTAATAATAAAGCGTTATAACGGAACTATTTAATTAGTATTTATGAGATTTTTTTTTTTAATAATCTTAATTACAGATGCCAATATAGTACTGTATATAGTAGCGAAGAATATCGAATCGTGATTAGTTTAGTTTTAACTGCAGCATTAATATTAATATATAAATTTTCTTAGCATTATGGTTTTTAAATTAGACAAATTTCTCTTTTAATAGTATAATACTGTATAGTAAGATCGTCAAGGTAATTTAGAACGAATGTATTTCAGTTTTAAAATCAATGAATTATAAAAGTTTACTTAGAATATTGTTATATTTTATTTATTTACGCCTTTAGTCATCAATTGAATTATAAATCTAACCAAATCGATTTCAATACAGGCGGTCCTCGACTTTCGTACAATTCGCTATTTCATACATATTTAAAAGTTTAAATTTTTATTGATATGTATCCCAAAAACGCGAGTACTTCCTTGTAGCTACTCTCTCCTCTCTTGTTACGTGTTTTGTCAGTTTATCTGTTTCAGTGTAAAATACATACTGTATTTCAAATGTTGCTAATATTGTAAATATTAAAAAAAAAAACACTTTTCCATGTTTTCTTTTTACATTGCTCTACTTTCGTACATCTTTCAGGAACCAATTAAGTACGAAAGTCGAGGACCGCCTGTATACTGTGTACACACACAAACACACTCACAATGAATCCATGACACACAAACACACACAACGGATCCATAACACACATGCACACAAACACACACAAATCACTATGCATTCAATATTTAAAAATGCATTGCGATCACAATGAATTATTACATAAAAACAAATCCTAGATAAAAATCACTCAAAAAATGAACTGTAAAGTAAAATTTTAAACGAAAAGAATAAAAACAGTTTCATATATTAATCCAACTATAGTTTCGTAGAGATAGTGACGAAGAAAGGAAATAAAATATTTGAGGTTATAAGAACTTTTAATATAGTAGACTTTAGGAGGAAGAGATAAACTATAGGATACAAAACTATCGTAGTTCCGCTATAACATAAAGTTTTGTTTCTAAATCTGGCACCTGTCAAACTGCAACAGTAGTAAAGTTAGTGGTTTCTTACTGGCTTCTTTCCAATGTATCCCAAATATGAAAATAACTTCTTAACTAGTCTCTCTTTAAAGTCAAATTTAACAATAACCAAAAAAATAGATTAAATTAATTAAAATATAAAAATAATGTATTTCGAATTGAAATAATTTAATACAGAAATATATATAAATATATATATATAAAATTTGATAAAAAGAAATAATCATCACGTTAATCTTTATAGAAAACTTTATTCGACTAAAAAGTTTCTAAACATAGTAATTTTTTAAAAAAAAAGGTACTTTGGCATTATTCCAAAGCTTTTAAGTAGAAAACTTTTATCATCACTTCAAGAACTATCTTACTGATATAAAAATTATATCATCATATCTAAAATTTATTATTAATTACTGCAGTTTTAATCCTTAAAACAATTTATTACCGAGTAAACATCAGATACATTACATTTAAAATTTCTTAATTCTGGTGTTATATTGAATATTCAAAAAAATATATATTTTATATTGATAAAATATATAACTATAAATAACGCTGATATAGTTTTATCATTATAATTTCATGAAGCAATGTTTAAACAGACCTTTCTTCTCGAATAAAACTTCGAAAAATAGCACAGTTGGCTCGAATCCAATATGATGCTGCCAATATACGATGGAGACTAACATTAGGTTTAAGTTAGATCTAATATTCGGAACGAAAAAAAGTTCATTTAGGAAAAAAACAGTTTATATACGAGATGGAAATAGGCTATGTTCTTTACTTAAACACCGTTAATGTTTCCTATGATTTAAAAGCCTAAATAAAATTTTTATAATTCGATAAATGCATAAGAATCATACGCGTTTTGAATTAATTAAATTAATATAGGATTGGAAATCTCTAACATTTTCACTTAAAAAACGGTGAAGTGTTTACTGTGTCTTCTACCTGTTGCTTTAGAGATTTTTAAACAGTACCGCATTTTCGATCAGCAAAAAGTAAAGGAACCGAGGGTGTAACGGTTGGTGCGTGACAGAACCTGTAACCATATTGTATATTATTAAACAACACGTTACAGATATTTTTCTTTGACAGATTTTAAAAATATCCATATTAAATATTCCTCAAAATAGAATTTATAAACTGATTATAAAAAAAACACTTCCAATAACAAAATGTTTATGTTTTAAACACATTATCCCGTTCAGTTAACAATATAAAATTAATCAATCGCTTTCAAATAAAAATTATCATCATAATCTAATTATTATTTTTTTAAATTCACGTAGTAAAATGTCATAAGAGCATGTGGCCAATAAATCTCTAAAAATCAATATCACAAATAAAAATATGGATTTTACAGTATAAAAATACACGAAAAATACTTCAGAAATACGTCATCCATATTTTTTTTTATGATGTTTTTTCGATTTTAAAAGACATAGATCATATAGTTAATAATTGTGATGGCATTGTTTTCGACTGACAATGACATAAATGAACATATTGATTAAAAGCTATGTAAATGATTACATTACAAGTTACGTAATATATATGAAGCAAACATACAACCAATGAAAAAGAATGAAAATAAATGAAAGCATAGTACAGTATTACAACCGATAACAACACTGAAACATCAACATCTACACCTGAATGTAATCGAATATTGCTGCTTGTTTCTTTAGATTTCACTTCCGTTCGAATATTAGAATTTCCGCCACCAGCTGTAATAAATTCTGTAGGATATGAATATTTTTTTTCTATAACCTTTGGTCACACAACAAGAATTTTTAAAACAAAATTTTATGACGTTTTACGGAAAAGCCCGAATAACGAAAAAATGTGCTTTTTAAAATCATCCAGTTGCATCTAATGTTTTTTAAAAATAAATTTAACAATAAAATGGTTATAATATTGAGACGGATAACGGCAGAAACGAAAAAAAAAAATATAAAAATAATAAAAATTTATACATAATTAAAGATCAAAACAAGAAATTGTTTTTAGTGTAGGCGATACGCGATTAGAAAGGTGTGCTTAATATACAGAATTCACGAAATATTTTAATCGTTTTATTCTATTGACTCGCTTTCTCTCTGCTAAATTACATTTCTTCCGAGTCGTGTCGAACTCGTTTATCTCTTAACGTAAAATCAATTTTTCCACGTATTAATATATTATTTAAAAAGTTTAAATCGAAGGATTAAAAACGTGATCTTAAAAACTGGAACGAGGAATAAAAATTACTATTACTATTATTATTCGTTTTAAAAACTTTCCGTTCTATCGAATTTTATGGGTCAGCGCTTGTTTAAAAAAACCTATACAGTGTTTTATCGTTTACGAAATGCATTTTAATGATGATAATAAATTAGAGAAGCTTATTCTTAAACAAGATTTTAAACTGATAGATAAGAGATTATCTAGACACTATTGTCTGTATACAATATGAATATATTATAGGCCTATTACATACACAATATCGTACTATTTCACGCCTTTTCGGTTGATTTATGGAATCTTTTACGTAAAACAATCTGTAAAAATTTAAATTTCACACTATTTTAAGCATTAACATCCATGAACACTTGCTTATTAAATGGCTATTCGAATACTTCAATAATGGCTTCGAATATCACGTCAGAGAGTGGAAAAATTCAGTAAGGATATATATATAGTTTACCTTTTCCATCTTTTTTTTTTGTTCACATCATGGTAACTAGAACTGATATCGGTACAATAAACACAGATCTGCACTGGCCATGTCTCAATCGATCTAAAGACGGTGCATATACACGAGACGAACAGTCGGCTTCGCAGTCGAAACAGGCACAGTTCCACTGGTGATAGGGGGTGCGGAATACACGGCGCAGGGACTTATGTGTGTTCGTCTATGAGATGCGCTCTGCTCATTAACTATTCTACAAACTCGACAAGATTTTTATTAATGAGTAAAAGCAAACGGTTATAATTAAAATGAGCGTTCGTTCGTAATATTTATGATACTCTCTCTCTCTCGGCACGAGTTCTCTCTCTCTCCTTGACGTTTTATTTAGCAGTAAATGCATGTTCAGACATTATTATGAATTATTTATTATTTAAATCGTTCGGGATTCAAAAATTTATGAAAAAGATTTTCTTTAAAAGTATTTGTTCGATAGAAATATAACCAATAAGTGATTATCTATAAAAAAGACAATTTACTGAAAAAAAAAATATATATATATATATCTTCTCCCCATTTTGCAGCACGTGTAAATATTTTTATGCGGATTTAATTAAGAGTGTTATAAATTCCCAATGCTGTACTCATAAAAAATTCATTTCTTAAAACAACCTTATTTAGCATCAGATTACCTTATAGCATAATTAGATTTAAGATCTATAAAAGTAATAATTATGAACTTTGTCCACTCGATAAAATACGCATATATCTAAATACGGAATGTGTATTTAAGTGATTATTGCTGCTGTATTATTTGAATAAAGGTTTAAAGATTTCCCCTCTTTGTATAAATAGATCGGTCTAATCGACTCGTCACACAATATTTTCATTGATCGATTTTTTGGCAAGAAGAAAAAAAAAAATAATTCCGTTTTCTGAGAATTTCGCAGACGAAGAGTGATGGCTCGACTTTTCTCCATACAGTACTTATATTTCATGTGTAGTACTTTTGTCTATACCGAATCAACTAACCATCTACTTGATTTTGAAGGTAATGCATGTTTAAGTAAAAACACTGAGTAACTCGAATGAAAGTGGATGATTGATTCCAAGTATCTTAAAAAAGTTCAGGTTATACTAGGAAGATCACGTAATTCTAAGATTTATTATTCGTTACACAGTAAAAAATGTGTTCATTTCTTTATGAACAAAATATATTTTTTTTCAAATTTAGCTATTGCGTACAAAATAAAACGATACACTGAAATTTTAATTTTAGCATTCTTGAAAAAATTCAAATTCAATGAAAATCAGTGATTAGTCTATTGATCTGTTATGATGTAAGTATGATCTGTATGATATAAGTATCTGTTATGATGTAAGTATGATCTGTATGATATAAGTACTGTACAGTATTAATTTTTCTTCTTAAAACTCTAATAAACCAAATCATTTTTAAAAATAGGATGTTTTGCGATCACAAAATAATGTTATAAAAATATAATTTAACAAAAAATACCAGTGACATCTAAGTAAGAAATTTTAAGATAGAGGGGCATTAATGCGAAATTATTTCCTTGCTCCACTTATAGATTTAGTTATGGAAAACGATAAATTATACTACAGAAAGATTTTTTTTTAAAAAATCATTTAATTACTCACCATTGTTTTCTTTACTTAAAAAATAAATATTTCTGCAGTATTTTAACGTAACTATAATAATTCAGTCGAATATTTTTTTTCCTTTTTCACCTTAAGCTTATGAAATTTTGATAACTTATAAAAACAGCTATTAAAAAGATATATCTAGAAAATTGCAAATCAAAAATTTTAGTGAGTACACAATTTTTATTAAAATATAATTCTATATTTAATAAAATCCAAAATAAACATATATATATATAATATAATATTTAATAATAAAAAACTATTACTACACATCATGGGAATGAAAGGAGCTGTTATAAATAATAAACCCGTTTAATGAATTTAAGTAATAGCCAAAAGTTAGTTTTAATGCTTTAACAATATTTGTTTTTTTCTTCTAACGTAATTTCGTTTAATGATTTTTCTATAAATTTACTTAGCAGATTTCTCTTCACGTCCTTGAGAATCGTTTTCATTTAGAGAATTCATCGATAAGTATGGACTACCATGTGTAACAAGACTGAAAAATGGTTCACGAAGCTAGAATATTTTTTCAAAAAATCGTTTAATTTAAATTAGAATTAAACTAATTAATAATGCACAATGGAAAATTTTATATGAGACTTAATAATACTGTAATATACTTCGACTCAAGGTATACATTATTCGTAAAACTTCAACAATCCGAAATAAATAAAATCAAATTGGCCACATGTAGAACGGCTGCAGACCTATCAACTATCAGAAGTGTCCCTGAGCTCCCCTAATTGGAATGATCACCATACAAAGTGTCAACACAAATATATAACATTTATTTAATCAAAATTAAATAGACTTAAGGTTCTTCGGAGGCCCTCTGATCAGAGGCCCGGAACGATCCGCCCCCCTCAGCCTCCTTGATACGTCACTGATGTAGACAAGTATGACGTTTATTTACATCAAGATTGGTCAATTCTCAAAAGCTTGGGATCGATATTTGATTTTTAATTTATACAGCTATCGATTTCCAATATATATCTTTGTCCAACACAGGAAATATGTTTTATTTAAAAATTTATATTTAAAACAAAATTTTTTTTTAGTAGTAATGAAACTAAATCTCTAGCTTATCGGACCCTTAAAAGAAAATTACAGATGCAGAACACTTTCGAACTGGATTGCTGCGCAGGGAAAGTCTATGCCATCTGAAGAAGGGGCACCAGGCCCGAAAGCGCTCCTGCATCTAAAATATTCTTTTAAGGGTCCGATAAGCTAGTGGAGATTTTGTTTTAATCATCATTAAGGATCTAATTATCAATTTAATTTCGTTTCGGTTTTCTTTTACTATAATGCCATTTAGATACAGTAATGCTTCCGCCGAGACTCCATTAGTGAGGAAAAAAAATTTTTTTTTATCTGAATAAAAATGGAATATTCTCTGCTATTCTTCGATTTCCTTTCTAAATCTTGGAAAATTACATATAATAATACTTATTATATCTATAAATTTATTTAAAAAATAAAAGAAAATTATAAAAAGTGTGATCGACTTAAAATTGTTTCGGCTCCATTAGTCGCTTAGGCCAGCTTTAGTGGAATAAACATTAAACTTATGTATACTGTAAATAAAAATTCTTTATTAATAAATAAATAAATAAATATACTATACATAAATTAACTATTTAATAAAGTAATAAATTTAGAATGAATTCGGAAACATCATCATACTGTATTGTATTAAAATGAAGCAAATTTCTCACACACATTTTTGATAAAACTATAACAATACTTCATACAGAAAAGTGAAACGATCATTAAAAATATAGTAAAACTTCAAATTAATTTATATAAAAAATTTTTTAACGAATTAGCATTTTTATGATCAATACGAATTATGCAGTCATATTATTCAAATTAATAATAACGTATGAAAATATCGCCACAACAACATGAGAACACTCTCTACAAAACAAGTCAAAACAAAATTACAACTAACTATATTGAAAATATTTATAAAATTATTGGCAAACACAAATTTATTATTATTTTTTTTTAATTAATTGCAATATCGAATTTTCCAAAGATGAAACTATAGATAAATTTTCTGAAAATTTTGAACTGCATGATACAGAACCATATTTACACAAATGATTATGCCTATATTTTATCAAAATTAATATAATACACATTCAACGTCCTTACGTGACACGTAATTTTCTGTAATCAATGGAATAAACAGATTGTGACCAAAGAACTTAATTGTTCTAATATGACTCAGCTATTTCGAGCGTATATTATTTACTTAACTGAGGCAGATCTAATTGTTCCAGAAACTGATTAAAGACAATTATTATGATTCTATACATTATATTTTTTTTTTATATATAAATTTCGGGATGAGCAAGAAGTAAAAATTCCGTAACCATCAAACGATAGTATAAATTATATGCTGAACTTCCCATGAAAATCAACAAATCTAAAAATAGGTAAAAGGTTATTGAACAATAAAGAGAGGGAAAAGCTAAGCCGGTAACACGCAATATTGCATAGAAAGCGCTTCCCCATCTATACGCATCATTCAAGGCAAAGATCTATTACAATCTAATATAATGTATGCTTTAAATTTTTCAGGAAAATTGTTCCGAAAATATTCAATGAAGTTTGTTCGTTTGGAAAGATATTTTACCTTTCTGAGAAATCTTAAATCAATAAGGAAAAAAATTGATATAGAAATTTGTAATTTAATTCGTAATTTGTTATATATAGAAAAAAAAAATGCAAAACCTAGATAAAAGAAAATTTTGTTTTCAAAAATTCCTGTTTTATATTATGGCAGTCAATTTCATGAAATGATTTTTTAATTTATTAAATATAAAAAAAAGATATTTTCCTTAAAAAAAAATATTCCATGTAATTTCAACACAGTACTGTACTAATGCCATATTTAAATTAAAAATATTAAAGCAAATATTCTTAAGAAGAATTGATTGCATTAATTTCTGAAGCTGCTAGAATTTTAAAAAATCTTTAGGCAAATTATTAAATTGATTTTTCAAAAAGGGCCATACAATAAAATTTGGAAAAAAAACTTAAAAATACATTGAATTTACAGATAAAAATAGAAAAGATAATTTAATTAATTCTTTTGTTATTTTTATAAACAATATTAAAAATTTTTATCAATAAATTTATAATTTAAACAGAAATCAGCAACTAAATTTTTTGGAATATTTAAAAATAATCGTTTTTAAATGATGGAAATTCCTTAATGTCATACTAGTTTAAATAAAATTAAAAAAAAAAAAAAAAAAATCTAGTTCAAATATTACAAAATTTTTTATATCAAAATTTCAAAACTATTTTTAGCAAATATTCCTATATTAGATTATACCAATAATTCAGTAATGTTTTAAAGTATTTATACAATATTTAGATAAGAGTATTGATAATACCTTCTAATCAATGCATTTTACATAGCAATAAAGATAATGTCAGGTTTTGCATATAAAAGTATTAGATTTATATTTTAATATATTAAAGAAAAAAAACTGCTAAAAAATATTTGCTATCTTGTTAATCATCAAATCAGAACATATTGTATAATAAACTAATACTAGCAAAATTAGTTTAGAATTTTATTGTCATTTTAAAGCAAGCTACAAGTAATTTCTTGTACTTTCTAATATAATAATTACTACATATAATTTTTTTGTTTATGTGTAAACATACTATATGTATAATTTTCTACTAAAATAAATTTTTTGCAAATCTCTAAAGATTGAAGTGATAAAATAAAAATATTTTCAGCTAGACATTCAGCATAAACAAGTTTTTTTTCTCCCTAATGTTGTGCATAATTTTGGCTTTATGTTTTTATTTCAAATGTATAATTAGCATTTAATAATATAGTACTGAAAATTTTTAATTATAATAATAATAATAATAATAACTAAATATGAATAATTGCTTTAATACAATACTTTAATATTTCTACAAAATTTCAGTTCTCTCATGGTTAGAAATAAGCTAATACGACTTATCAATTTCAGTAATTAATATAGCATTTCAATTATCTAGTAATAATTAGTAATCATAAAAATTATAAATAGGGACATCATATATAGTAAAGTAAAACTAGGTAAGTTTGTACAGAGAAGGTGAATCAAAATTCTTGGTCCTGTGCAGCTTGATATATACATGTGGAGTAGTATGTGCATGTGCATGTGCACGAGTGTATGTGTAGTCTCCAAATTATATAAGTAGATCATTCTGTGAAATCCTATGTAAGTCAAAACATATATATATATATCCCAAAGCATACATTATACAGTACTAGTATGTCATAACAATGTAACACTAAAAATAGTTATATTAAAAAATAAACAAATTGTGTGGTAAAGCAGTCATTTAACATCTTGGAAGATATGGATTTAATTCAGAGTCTTACATTTCCAATTTTTCTGGGGGTCTGGGATTGGGGCCAGGTCATTATCTAAAAATACTCCTACCTAAGTACAGATCTATGCAAGTCAGGGATACCTGTATCCAGAGGAAAAGATGTTTGACTTTATTAAGGAGTTTGCTAAATTATTCCCAGAACTACTTCTGGATCCACCTTTCTTTCTTTGACCATTTGAAGATTTGTAGAGAACTAATGATTTGAAATGGATAACAGGATTAAATGACTGAGATGATGTCTCAGCCATTTAATTTCTTTTCTCCACTGTTGCAGTCAGTGAAATCTGGCTTTGATCTAGTTTCTTATGTGGTCAGTCAGGAATATCCAATGATTGTGCATGCCAGTATTTCTAAAATTATGTAATTTTGAACCTTTTTTACTTGAAAGATTCTGCAATCCATAAGGATGGCTTGACAGTACAATTCAAATTATGCTTTTGTAAAGTCTGATTTTAGTTTGGATGAAAATGTATGAGGATTTTCATATTTTGTATAGACTTCTATGAAACTGTAGGTTTTTATATTTCCTCACTTTTATATCCACTTGGGTATCATTCATATATGAAGATAGAGGAATTCTTAATTTACTCAAACTGTTTTGTTTGATTAAGGAAACTGTGTCGTCCTGTTTATTTTTATAATTTTTGTTTTACTTTAAATCCAAATGATTCTGCATTCTTATTAAGAGTATTTAGATGTTTTTGTGCATTAAATAAATTAGAATCTAGGAGTATTATATTACCTACAAAATTCAAATCATTGAGACATATTTGAGTTAACAAGTCTATTACAATAGTTCCATAATATCTATTAATTTAAAGATGTAGTCTATAATTATGACAAACAGATATGAGGTCAGTATGTCTCTTTGCAAGACACCAATAATAATAGGAAATTTGTCTGAAAGAAAGTATTGTCTGAGAGAAAGTATGACTTTGGCTCAATCCTGTCTTATCTCTAGACTAATTTCATAGAAGATTTTACAGGGATTCTGAAAGTAGGAATAATACTTTCAGAATCTCTAAAAATATTCTATGAAATTAGTCTAGAAATAAGACAGGATTGATCCAAAATCAAAAAATATATCTATAGTAGCAAAAACAAAAACAACTGATGCCATACAAATATGTTGTCATGCCAATGTTATCAATGAAAATATTTGAGAGAATATTGCTGCATCACAGATGCAGTGCATTAAAAATTAAAAAATAAATAAAATAGCAAATATACTATCTTAAGAATATTTTAAAGTAAAAATATATTTAAATTAAATTAACTGTCCCTTGTCAACATTATAAAATATTTATATAAAGTATACATAAATAAATAGATAATTTTATATAGAATTTCAGTTTAAAATCTCATAATATGTATGGTAATGTAAAAATAGATAACCTAAAGAATGTGTGGGCAAGATTTGAGATTACTAGCCACAAATTTTTGCAGTGCTATATTTGTATACACCATCCAGATACAATTATGCAGTGGAAAATTGAATGGCTATGTGGTGCAATGATTTGACTTTGGTACATCACACTACTGATAGATGAAAAAAAACTCAAGGCAGGTAACCTTGAATCCTATCAATGTGTGTATGCATTTCACTTTTATGTTTAAAATCTGAATTTAGAATATAGAACAACCAGTGTTCTACAGTAACTTTATATTTTAATTTGTTCAATTTGAGAGCTGAGAATGGCTTTAGCAGGTCAAAAATATTATCCCAAGAGTATTTATTTTATTCATATAAGTTAAATAAATGATAAAGTTCTTGCCAAGCAATTGGTTATTCTGTAAAAACTTAAAAAATCTTTTCAATATACTAACTGACATCCAGAAATATGTTTCAATAAAAAAATAATAATATATGAATAAATGAAATTTATAAAATAAAATAGTTTATGACAAGATTTTTACTTTGAATGCTGGACTCATTCATACATAGAGTTAACTACAGGTACATTTCTTTATTGGACAGTTTTCTCATTGGTTAGATTTGTGATGGAGGAAGTTTTTTCTTCTCGAGAATGACATTAACGTGTTTCATTTTTCTTTCGATTGGGACGAAACTAATTCTCCTCCCAACCACGTAAAAAACGAAACACATCAGTGTCATTCTCGAGAAAAAATAAAGCAACTTCCTCCATCACAAATCTAACCAATGAGAAAACTATCCAATAAAGAAATATATCCATTAACGGTCTCTCTAAAACTACAATAAATTATAAACCATAGAGACCATTAATGGATACATTTCTTTATTGGATAGTTTTCTCACTGGTTGGATTTGTGATGGAAGAAGTTGTTTTATTTTTTCTCGAGAATGACATTGATGTGTTTCGTTTTTTACGTGATTGGGAGGAGAATTAGTTTCGTCCCAATCGAGAGAAAAATGAATCACATCAGTGTCAATTCTCGAGAAGAAATAAAACAACTTCCTCCGCCACAAATCTAACCAGTGAGAATACATCCAATAAACAAATGCATCCAATGAAAATGCATCCTAGACGAAATTTTTATATATGATAATATTATTGTTAAATTATTAGCATGGTTTATTAACCATGCTAATAAGTTAACAATAATATTTTCATGAACATCGACTTGTTAGCATGGTTTATTAACCATGCTGATAAGTCGATGTTCATTTTTGTTACTGGCAAATATTCAATCATAAATTTATTTAATGATGTATAAAAATAAAGAAAAATTGTTTTGTAATAGCATTTAACATGATTAGATCATTGTTTGTTATTATTTAAATTTTTTTAACCATATTTTTCTTACTTGGCTAAGATACTAAAAAGTTTATTTGAAATAACAAAATATTTTCTAGCTTATCTTCGTTCAATTTATATCGCAGTTTTGACGTAATAACTCGAACTCGGCGTATATTTATTTCATATAAGCTGAAAATAAACCAGATATTTTAAAAAATTTTTTAAAAATAATCGTGAAAGTTATATTAAAACTCTTCTGTTGCTAATATATATATAAAAATATAAGTTTTTGTATCATTTTATGAATTCGTGATTTGTTATTTTCAATACTGTATAGAAGAAAAATATCACTTGATTTTTACTGACGTTTGATGGACGATAAAAATAAAAGAAGATTATTTAGTAAATCTATATACAGCATACCTATACATAGTGCTTAAACATTTTAAACATTCTATATTTATCATCTTGCTAGTTCAACTTCTCTAAATCCCTTAATCAATAAAGATCTACTTAACAAGTTCTTAAAGTTACGCAATGAATTTTACAGAAAAGTATCATTTTCATTTTTCCAAGAAATCGATTCTTGATTTGAGCAAAGAATGTACCTCATGTATAAATACAATATAATGCAAAATATTTATTTATACAGTAAATACTTAAGCTGAATTAAACAAATGTATATAATTTCATTTTTATTTCTAAAATGTTAAATTGTATATATAACTAAAATAAAAGATTTTCTTTTCTCTCCTCCCAATTTTTTTTTTACAAGATACACTAAATTAAAGAATTTAAGTATGTTAATTTTAATACAGCATATATATATATGTGCTGTATTAAAATAACATACTTAAATTAACATAATTTACTTATATATATATAATTGATAATATCTTTTGTGAAAACATTATTTATAAATTTATTTTCATTAGAGAAAACTTAAGAAAGAATTACCATATTTATATTTATAAAATTCTTTGTCTGTTTGTCTGTCTCCCGCATAGGCTCTCACACTGTTTGATCTAATGTGACAAAACTTTGTAGAGTGACTTCTTATGGTTACTTAGGGTCATAAGAAGTCATTCTACAAAGTTTAGGTCCCTAAAGGGTGAGACACATTTAGCTTGTTGTTTCTATTTTTTTGTTCCATTTAAATTTTCACGTTTGTTTGACCTGTCGGCATCAAACTTTTCAGTCATTCCCCGTGGGTAATTATGGGGTACTTTGGGTCAACCCAGTGATGGGGTAGTTTGGAGTCGTAATTTAAAATATTGTACATGTTTGTTTAAATCTTTCAACCTGCTGTTCTGACTATTGTTGACATTGCAAAGTAGGAAGTAAGGATGACATCATATCTGGCAAGCATGATGTTATCATAGAGTAACAATGAATGACCTCACAAACATCATCAGTGCGTGACATCATTATGAGATAACAGTTACTAATATCGAAAAAGTTCGTCCGTACCACATAACAATGGATGACGTCCCAGAATCATATCAGAGTGACATCAGTAAGCCAGAGCACATAATGCCAGAATATGTGACGCCATTGTGACTTAGTACGGTAATCGTTTTGTGATATAATTATGACGTAGAAGAGATGCCAAAAAACATTGGATTGAATAGCGTCATTGTGGTGTAGCAATGAGTGCCGTCATAAATATTCCGACGTACAATGTAACAATGTATGATACCCAAAACGTCACTAGTGCGTGACGTAATTATGATATACAATGGATGATATCACGAAACGTCAGTGTGTGAATCGCAAAAATTTCGATGTATGACGTCACGATGACATCATCGTCACATCCAAAAGTTTTGATTTTTTTCCAGCTTTGCTTACAAGCAGAATATCATTTGTATCTATCAGAAAATCTCTCAGACCAGAAACTGATATCTTCGTACAAATGATGTGTCAGAAATTCTCGGGTAACATCAAGTGCTTCGCCTATTAACGGAGCTATAATCATTATGTCCGTACCTTACTATTACTGAAGAAATGAAAACTTAGAAGTTAGAGGTTAAAAAATTAAAAATTATTATATTTTCGTTCCAGATTAGCCGAAGGTCTCATAGAAATCGATTCTATCTGTGACTTGAAATAAAAATTAAATTATTTGTCCGATCTGCAATTATATTAAATTATCAAACTTTTGTTTATCGATGTGATTTTCAATTTATTTTTCTAGAATATTAGAACAAAGTAAAATTAAATATTAACTTTCTAATAAACTAATTACGTAGATGATTAAAAAAGATGCAAAATAAACAATATTAATATTGAGATAAAGTTTAATAATTTATA
>WUQG02454048.1:0-12748 GCA_011317285.2 Androctonus mauritanicus | reverse complement strand
ATATACTATTATACATTCTAACAATCACAGAATTATGATACACTGCAGAAATGTATGTGGAAAATGGCTGATGCAATCACTGCAATCACATCCATGAACACCACTGTATTTATTAAATATTAGTATAGAAGACAACATGGGAGTGTCAAGGAAAAAATGAAGGATTATTGGTTAAAACAATGGCTGATGCCTCAACGAATAGAATGCATACAAATGAATAAAGAAGAATATTCTATTTCATGAAATGAAAAAATAAGTATATATTAATGAAAATACTTAAATTCTTTTCATTATCATGAAAATTAATAATTTTATGCAAGAAAATAAAGTATATTTTCTTGGCCAAATTTGCCAAAGATTGGAATATTTTTACATGATTGGAGAATGCATTATATAAGGAGGATATTTTAAATCAAGGAAGATATTTAAAATCAAATGCAATATAAAAAATTTGAATTGCTCAAGTTACTCAGTAGGTAAATTAAACCACACTTCAAAAAGAATTTGTAAAAATGATGAAAA
Source organism: Androctonus mauritanicus (assembly GCA_011317285.2). Lineage (NCBI taxonomy): Eukaryota > Metazoa > Arthropoda > Arachnida > Scorpiones > Buthidae > Androctonus > Androctonus mauritanicus. Next base: position 12,226 of record WUQG02454048.1, on the reverse strand, counting down.
TTTTTATTATTATGATGCATAAATATGTAATCTGCTTTTATGGCCAAAATTGCAAATAGTATATTTAGATTTGGCAGAAGCAAATATGCTAAGGAGATAGACATATATTTTATATGGTATATATGATTAAGAAGTATAATAATATCAGATATCATAATATTGATATGACTTCTATATTAAATTTCATAACAAATATAAAAATTATTTCAAGTTATTGAGATGACATAAACAATAGACAGCTTAGTAATTTTGTTAAACTCACTTTCTTTTTATAAAAAATATCTAATGAATTAAATCTAATAAGTTTTTTAAAATTAATGAGTTAATTTAAAAAATTGGTAAATCCAAGATAGACATTTTATCAGTGCCTATCTTTGATATATAATTTTTTAATCCAATAAGTGAATGAATGAGATTAATTCATCACTTTTATGATACTATTTATTTAATGAAAAAGTTCTTTAAAGATATTTATCATCTAATCTACTAATTTCCAAATCAGATTTGCTGCCATATTGGGCTTCATTTTTAAACTTATAAACTTATTTAAAATAGTGAAAAACTTAAAAGACATGCTCCAGTAAAAAAAGAAAATGCATTTCAGGCATATTTTAATTAAAAAAATAAAAAAATAATAAATATATATATATTCATACACCTTAAAGTAAAAAACAACCAGTTTTGAACATTGAAGTGATTATCAAAAGTAATCACTGAAATTAATCATAAATTGTTCAAAACTAGTGATGTTATTTGTTATGACATAAATTAAACCAGATTTTTCTGTGAACATAATGTTAAAATGGAAAGTTTCCATACAAAAAATTTTGATAAAATAAGATACTTATTCTGTACTTAATATAATTTACAAAAAATATGAGATCTGACAAATCAAATGACAATTTAAGAAGGAAATGGCATTCTCTTTCAAATTATAGCCAAAGCAACTGGATTATCATTAATATCCAATAATGAAAATTGCAATGAATAAGTTTTTGACCATGACCATTAAACTTGATTATCTTAATTATGTCAAGCACTGAATTTTGCAAAATAAATATCTTTTTCTTGCTTTGTTGTTTCTGTTTGCTGCTTGTTCAAATTAAAGCCTTCAAGAATCTCAATGCAGGTTCAATAAATCCAATCCCTTCAATCAATTTTGAAATTCTTATGATCTGATCTCCTGGCTTAAATTAAAATCACAGTCTTCAAATATGCTTTGCTTTCATATTTCATTAAGATAATCGAGTTTGAGTTCCTCATTATGGGGCATCTCAAAATATCTTCGGAAATAATTTCCAAATCAGATTTGCTGCCATACGGGGCTTCTATACCCCGTATGGCAGCAAATTTGATGCTATGGGAATCTGAATTTTGAATAAGCTGTGAAAAATGCAAACTTGTTTAGGGACAATTTTGATTGATTAAAAATTATTGACAAAATGCTTGAAAATGAAAAAATAAGGATATATATCATTCCAAATCAAAACAAAATTTTTTTAATTATAAATAAAGCTAATAATAATAAATAAAATTAATATAGTGAATTCATAATCTTTATGGACTTATCTGTTCAGATATATTTAAGAAGAAAATTGAATATTTTTCATTTGATCATTTTAGTTCAATTATGCTACAGACTGTCACAAAGGATATATAGGAATCCCCTGATATACATTGTGTTATGTTATTCCATACTTACGTTATTGTCCCAGACCCAATTTTAATTAAATTTAAATTAATCTATACATTCTATTCTACTGGTTTTATGACATCAATGAGAGTATCATCTAAGCTCATATATGTATAAAAAGTAATTTGCATCTGACATACATACATGTTGTCTTGCCCAATCTAGAACAGACAGACAAGCATTGTATTTGATCTATTTTTAGGACCAAACTTTGTAGGGTGACTTCCCATGACTCTACCAGTACATAGAGTACCCAAAATAAAAATCGCTCCAAAGAGTGGGGGTACATTTGGGTTGTTCTATCTGTTTGTTCCATTTAGGTTCCCCACTATTTGACATATCAATATCAAACTTTCCAAGGTCACTCCCTTGGGTAACAAAGTAATCTGGGTCAAAATTGCCCCAGGGATGGAGCTTTTTGGAATCATAATTTAAAATATATGCTTAAATCCTTTAGCCTATTGTTCTGATTATTATTGGTGTTGCAAAATATGAAGTAGGAATGACATCATGGTCTTATAAGGATGATGTTACCACTATGTAACAATGAATGACATTGAAAAAGTCCATCTGTTTGACATAACAATGGATGATATCTAAAAATGTTATCAGTGTGTGACATCAAAACAGTTCCAATTTGCAACATAACAATCAATGATGTCCTAGAACAGTGCTTGTTGTTGTTATGATATATGATGGATCATGAAATGTCAGTGTGTGTGAAGTCATTAAAGGTTTGGATATATGACATCATCATCACACCAAAGTTTTGATTTTTTTCCAGACTTACAGGTAGAATATCATTTGTAATTATCAAAAATCTCATAAACTAGAAACTAATATATTCCTACAAATGATGTGCCAGAAATTCCTGAGTAATACCAGTTACACCAGCTAGTGATTACTAAAGCACATTCTATGTTTTCATGTTAATCAAAGCATTTTAATTGGTATTATAGAATATACAGCCTGTTCTCTAATTATAAATTTTAACATGTTCCTGAGATTCATTCATAAATCAAGGAGATCATAACTCAAAATTTACACTTTCAAACATCTTATAAGTATTGATCACATTGTATATGCTATAAAATGTGATATATATATATTAATTGAATCAATTAGTAGGGCCATATTTGAATTTCTAAAATAAATGACTGATTCTAATAGAGAAGATTTTCAGTAGAAATTCTGCCATCTTTAAATGCTATACTAACATATAAAATTCATCATATTTTTATAGAACATCTGCTGCTAAATTATTTTGATGGTTATTATCTAAAATTTTTGTATAGTGCTTACATTTTTTCAAAAATTTGAAAATAAAAATAGCATGTTCTTAACTAGAGAACCTTTGTATGAAATTTTTTATTATTATTAATTTTCTTTACAGACTTTTATTGCTTTTTGTGGATTTAAAAAAGAAAAGTTGACTTCTAAAAGAGATCCAAATGTTTTGCCTTATCAAGTTTTGTTAAATCCTACTGTGAATACTAAAGTTTGGGTAAAAATTCAAATGATTTTTAATCATATGTAAATATATTAATTTAAATTTAATTTTATGTATGGTTATTTTAATTTATTAGTTTTCATAGAAAGAATTAAAAATATTGCCATCAATATTATTAACTCATATCTTCAGAGAAACACAGCATTTATTTTTGCAGGTAATAACTAATATACAGATAATGAGTAAAGTGATTACTCATTATCTGTATTTTATAATACAGATAAAAAAATTAATCTGTGTTGAGATACTATACACAAGTATAAATTATTATTATAGAAAATAGTTTATCGTTGTTATGAATTTTAATATAAAATTAATTTAATTATTGATATTGTCTGTCCAAACATTAATATACATGCCAAATGACCTCTTGTGGAATATTGCAGAATTAAATGGCAGTTTGATTAATTATTTATTAATTTTGATTATAGTGCTACTATTAGCTTAATAATTAATTAAATTTGCACTAAGGCTTATCTAATATTCAATAACAACTATAAATTTGAGTATTTTTCTAAAAAATAAAAAATTCACCTTGTTTTGGAATCAAACTGTAATTTTTGGAAATATATGTCCAATTCCTTAAATAGACTACCAAGATGTCAGACAGATTTCTAACTCTGGAAATTTATGTTACAACAAATTTAAACAATTTATTGGACAATATAAATATCAAAAGAAAAGTCTTAAACATGGAACCATCCTATCACAAAATTTGCCTACATGATTGTTTGAGACTGAAATGTTGAACAAAACATTCAAGCAGTTATGTACAAGTAAAAATTGACATAGGAAACAAAATCAGATTTCTGAAGAAAGGAAGTGATCAAATGGTTCTACTGAAAGAATATGCTCAATAATAAATAATATTTGGAATAATGAAAAAGTCCAACTTAATTTTAAGGCTTGCATTTGCACAAACTGTAACTATGAAATGAAGTGTTTGAAATTTTATGATTTCCTAAAAAATAATCATGTACTTAAAAAAAAAAAAAAAAAAAAATACATTCTTCACAAAAATATAAAAATGTCTTTTAATTTTTGTTAAACAAATATATAATATGTTTAGTCTTTTGTTAATTATATTTTTTTAAATTTTTTTATTAAAACTGTTCAGATCGGTTTTCATTTTTATTGTTTCAAAGCTAATTAAAATTTATACCAAGGTTTTGTCCCAACACAATCCAATCAGTTTCAAACTTTCAGGAAAATGCACAGTATCAGATTTTGATATAAAGTGTTAAAAAATTTTGTAACATGCAGATTCCTGATAGTTACAAACTTATTTGAAAACATGTAGGAATAAAACCCTAAAATTTTCCAATTTGTCTTTTATTTTTTTCTAAGAAAATATGGTCACCATAATTATATTGCAAATTTAAAAGTTACTCCCAGCAATATAGGAAAAACATGTATTCATTAGTTTCAAAGTAACAACAACAGTTTTATACTATGTGGTCCTCTTTTTTCTTTAAGAACACCAGCATTTGGCTGATAACATATTTCCTTTTAACTCAAGTTCATGTACATAACTGTACAAAAATAAGAAAAAACCATGTTCTCTTGATCTTGTATTATTTGAGTGACATTTAAAGTAGTAAAAGCATACTTTGACTGTAAACTTATTTATAGTTTATAGCAATGTCATGATAGCAGATGTCCTAATGCATGTAAACATGTGTGGTTTGTTTTCAGTCGCTCCAATGCTATATTGTGATATCATGGCAGTAGATGTTTCCTATGAAATCAGTCAATTGGACTGCAGATGGTTTATTGTTGCTCAACAGCCAATGCCTCTTACTCACATGCAAAACAGGTTTGGTTGCAATTTCTTGGGAAACAGTAGCTGTTATAAAGCAATAAAAGTACCACACTTCTTTAAATGGCTTAAGGTTATTTGTTTCACTTTTCATAATTTTCTCTTAAATTTCAATGAAATTAAAAAAAATGAACAATTACGATATATTTTAATTTATTTTAACAGAATTAACCATTATTTTCTTATTATCTACAATATTTTTTTATTTTTAAAATTTTATAGCTATTTTAAGAAAAATTCAATTTTTTCCAAAAATTTTAAAAATATCATTTATCGAATCCCATAATTGGAATGGGATTGATAGATTAGACTATAAAATCAACAGGATGGGATATAAAAATCCAAATTCTATCAAGCTGTTTGAATATAAACAATGTTTGTTTACACATAATTTTAAAAAATATTTTGGTAATTGAAAAAATTTAGGACCCATTGTCAAAAGGGTGTATTATCACTGATTACACACAAAAAATTGATTTTCAAAAGCTGGATTATTAAAATCAGGATTGAATTTTTTTTATATATTTTTTTATAGTTTTTTGTTCTGCCATCTTGATGTCTATTGATGGCAAAGGCACTTAACAAGTTAAAATTATTGTTTAATTTTTGAATATTTTAAATTGAGAATAAATTTGCATGTTCATATGTGCAAAAATTTAGAATTCAAGTGTTTATATCAAAGAATTTATATATTCATAAAACACTTACAGACCATATATGTCTGTCTGCAAGAATTTGAGTATTTTTCTAGAACTCAGAAAACTATTCAAATTCTTGCGGACATGGCCTGTCTCAGAAAAAAACTGAAATTTGGAGATGTTATAGAGAGATCACTGAACTGTTTCAGAAAATTATGGCAACTTAAAATTTCATTCAAAAGAAGTAGAAAAGAGGAAAGCTAAATTTCTAATCTGCCTTAAAAATCATTACTTCTCAACCATTTGAGTGTTTCATGCTGAGGAAAATATCTCTTCACACATTGTTTGAAAAAATTTATATTGAAAAGGGAGTCAGAACAATAGTAGCCTCAAAATTTGATGGATTTTTAATGTTCTATTTCAGTAAAAATCAATATATCAGAGTTTTTGAGGTTACAGAATTAGAATCTGATGATAGTTTTCTCAAATTCAAAATGGAAGATTCAATATGATAGTCTGAAATTCAACAGATATTTTAATTTAACCTAACTTTTTTGTGTTGTTGGCCAGATAATCTATCTGGTCAACAATAGAAATTATCCAGAGAACCTGGGCTTGAATCCATGTCCCATTCCTTGGAAAGTAGCTGATGATTTGATTCTGAGCTGTTGATTGCCATTCTGAACAATCTTCCATCCCTTGATATAGGTGGCTGATGGCAGGGTCTCAGTTTAATCCACTTAGTAATCAACAGATTAAAAAACAGTATCATTTGTTGAGAAAAAAGATACAGTTATCTTTCTGCCATTAATATTTGAATCACTTGAAGAGATATGGCTCATTTATCCTTGTCTTAAATAGCTTATATATTTCTTTTCTTTCTTTTGTAGGAAAGGGGGGCTTTGTACAGCTCTGGCATTGCAACATCAATGGTCTATTGTACACCCCTAACAGGATCATCCCATAAGAATCCCTGTCTTTATCATGAAAGACATTTTCTTCTTCAATGGGATTGTAAACAGATCTTCTGGTGCAGGGAAATGCAACCCAAGATCATACCTTAGCCCTCAGCTCATATATTAAGGTTTATATGTTCATATAAATCTTAGTAGATAAGCTCAACAGTTTCATAAGTACCAAATGTTCATAACTCAAGGAGTGCATATAATATATATGCACTCTTTGAGTTATGAACATTTGTACTTATGAATGTTAAATTTCATTATCAAATTTCAGAAATTCTTCAAGACTTTTAAACATTATGATAGCAAAATGCTCTAGCAACCAATATAATGTAAAATTATACAATTAGTTAACATATTATAGCATTATTTCAAGATGACAACAATTACACCAGAAACCCTCACTTTATAATAGGAACTTTTCATTTAAATCTGCAAAATAAGAAACTTTAATTTGTCCGATTGTGAAATGTTACAAAATATAGTATATAAAGTTATTTTATTACTTTTGAAGGCAGTCAGTATTCAAGTTACAAATAACCTGAGTTACAAAAAATTCATCAATAATTAAACATCAATGATTAAATATAGCTTCTGGATTGTGGATTAATCCTGATTAATCCATAATATGTATAATTCAAACCCAGATAATTGGGAATCTATTATATTATCATTAAAATAAAATTCAAAATGTTAAATTTATGTCTTCCTTTATTCTGAACAAAGTATTATCATTTTTGAAAGAATATGGCTAATCTGACTGATGCCAGATGCATTTTAAGTGTCAATAATGATTTTTCTGTTATCTTTTGTACCATATTCAATCTTCTTGCTCATTATTCAGTGTTTATATTTATATAGTAAGCTATTTCTTGTATAATTCAATTACGCTATTCTGCAGCATAATTTTCCCTATAAAACCACACAATTCTATATATATTCAACCTTGTTTATAAAAAATGCCATTAAAAATACTGTATCACCCACCAATTTTGAGAGAAATTAAGATTTCTATAAAAAGAGCAATTTTAAGCAATAAATCAATGTTATTCTAATAAATATCATAATATAATGTACCATAACAATATAATATCCCTAGGACAAAATGCAAAAAAAGTTTTGAAACTATAGATGGTAATGCAATATAGCTTCTATTGTCGTTCCATTATACAAAGATCTTGAAAGGTTCTTTTTTGCCATTTTTTTCATTCTACAGTGAGAATTTTCATCACAATGTGTTTTTAAGCTTTTTATTTTTCTATTTGTATTTTAAAATCCTACAATTTTGATTGATTATGAATCATGTCTCAATCTTATAAAAAAAACTGACAACTTTTGTTATATTTATGGAGAATTTATATTGAAAGCACAAAGCCCTTATCACCACTTGTGAGAAAACCATATGAGCTATACTTTGGCTGCAAAAAGTAGTTTGGCTGCAAGATTGGTGACCAAAATAAATCATAGGTTCCTAAGATTTGCTGCAGTCAGTGAACAAGAACTGCAACAAATCTTATGTGGCCAGATGATTGAAAGATACATATAAATCAATGAGAGTTCCAATTGTTTGGTGTGAATCTTTTAATCATGTAAATGACTGTTATTTTGTAAAATTCCTATCACAGGTTTTTCTGGAAAATCTAAGCACAAAATAAAGTATCCTAATATATCATCAGCAATGATACCTATTCCTCACGATGATTCATTACCAATTCCTTGACCACTAGAAAAGTACACCCTTGATTCAGAATTTGAATCATCTTCTTAAGATGGGACAAGTAATATCATCATCAGTGATATTACTTGATCAAGATTTTATAAAAAATAACATCTATAGAGCTTCACTTAATCATTCAAGCTGAACTGAACAATCTTGTTAGAGACTTAGCTTTCCCTAAAACAAAAGCATAACTTTTCAGATTATGCATTAAGCAATGGCATCTTTTGGAAAAAGGAGTTAAAGTTTCTGTCTACAGAAAGAAACAATCTACTTTAATAAATTTTTTTTCAATGGATAGTGGTTTAGTATATTGCAATGATGTTCAAGAGATTAATGACTGAATTTAAGTTGTTATATAAACTTGAAAACTGGAGACTTTTTATTGATTCATCCAAAACAAGTTTGAAAGTAGTTTTACTTTCTAATGGAAGCAAATTTCCCTCTAGTTCTGTAGTTTATGGTGTTATCATTAAAGAAACCTATGAAAGTATTTGAATATTACTTCAATATATAAAGTATGAAGACCATCAGTGGAATCTCTTGTGCTGATTTAAAAGTTATAGCATTACTGACTGGATTACAACAAGGCTATACCAAATATTGCTGCTTTTTATGTGAATGGTATAGTCAAGCAAGGAATAAACACTATATCATCAAAGAATGGCCTCTATGTGAAAATATATTTGGTGAGAAAAATGTGGCACATGAAGCTTTAGTGAACAAGAAAAAATATATTTACCTCCATTCCATACACAATTAGGCTTCATTAAAGTTTTTGTTAAAGCTATGGATAAAGAGGGATATGGATTCTTATTTAAAAATGAAATTTCTACACATATAAGTGAGGCTAAGAGGAAAGAAGAAATTTTCATTGGGCTACAAATTAGACAACTTTTTTAAAGATTTTAATTTCAAAGATAGTTTAAATGAAATAGAGAAAAGAACATAGGATGCATTTCAAAATGTTTGTAATAACTTTTTGTGAAATAAGAAATCTGAAAACTATGAGAATCATATGGAAGAATTGCTTTCATGTTACAGAGGCTTGGGATGCAATATGCCACTTAAATTGCATTTCCTTCATTCCCATTTGGATTTTTTCCAGAAAATTTGGAATCTGTTTCAAATGAGCATGAAGAAAGGTTTCATCAAGATATTGCTCAGATGGAAAGGCAGTCAGTGGAAAATGGAACCCATATATGTTAGCTGACTACTGTTAGACTCTTATATGGGAGACCCCAGCTGGTGACTACAAAAGGAAAAAGACAATAAAATAGAAGTATTGTTTTTGTATTTTGTTTATGCAAATGTAAATAATATATTATAATCATTTAAAAAATTCCATATTTTGAAAGATTTTTTTAAGATTAAAAATAAATCAACACTAGTTTATGATAGTTGTTTAACTTCCCATAATTCCCTTGCTCCCTTAAAATTAGTGAGTGATAGCAAAAAATAGATTTAATATTTAGATTCAGCAGTGTGCAATCTATAAGAATCACTCAAAAAAGTATAGGGAGGAGAAAAAGTTTTAAGATGCAGAACAGTGTTATCTATGACTGGCATACATCATGCACACATTAAAATTAAAACTATTTTGAAAAAATAATAAATAATTAGTTGTGTTTTTGATTTTTGCCAAAAAATTAAAAAAAAGTTGCAGTGAAGAAACATTTTCACAGAGTCTAAACAAATTTTTGGTTTTCAATTCATATTAATATTCTTTACATTATAGTTATTATAGTTAGCGTGTAAAATTAGCATAAATTAGATATACACTAAGTAAGAATGCTTTAAAAATAGCCTGATTTAATTCTGCTGCTGACATTGATTCTTGAATGAAATTTTTCTTTCCAAATTTCTGGTTTATGATTTATAACAAATTTTGATTGTAATAGGAAACAATAATCAAATTAATTTTTATTTTTCTTAATTATAATATTTTAGATATAAGACTGACAAAATTATATATTTGTATAGATATTACGAAGAGTAGAAAATGTGATTAATAATCATCAGTTCTCTCCCTCAGTACATGTAAGTTGCTTCAATTACTTTTTATATATTCAGAAATATAATCTTTTATTCTTGAATTTTACATTTGAATATATGTCCTTTGAAAAATTAAATGTTAAATTTATCCCATATAGTAATTTGTTAAAAACTAAAACTATTTCTGCTTAATTAATACTTTCTTGACATGTGGCATTATGGTAATAGGGATAATGTTTTATTTATAATGTTTTAAATTTTTGTTGTTGATATTGAAAAAAATTTCCTTACAATTTGATTATTTTCATGAGGAATCAAACATGACTCATATGATCTTTCATCTGCTTTTAGATTGTGGGGCTAAAATTGGTCTTAGAATGGGTCAATTGTATTTGAAAATTTTTATCAAAACAATAATATACGTGGAAAATACTGTGACTTCCTAATAGAGGACTGATGATTGATTCCATGTCCTACTTCTTGTGAAATTTATTCAATAGCTCTGCATTCAGTCCATTGATCTCTTTTACAGGTATGTGTGGCTGATGATAGGAACTGAAATAGGCCTTCCTGTAATAAAGAGGAAGTTTGTTTTGTAAAAGTGAATGCTACATTGAAGAAATTTTATTGTTTATGTAATTATATGTATTTCAAGATATTTTAGTGAAAACCGGCGAAAGTCTTCTATTTTTTTTTTTTTTTTTTTTGACACTATGCTGTAACTTTTGTAGCAAGTTCCTATAGTATGTCTGTTATTGTATGTCTTTTTTGTAAGTAGTCTATCAATATGATACTTTTATTACCTCTGAAACACAGATGTGACCTTGCTGAACTGCCTTTCCTTGAGTCATCCTGTAGGCTGGTGTGACCCCATTTGAATTTCTGTTTCTCTGAACCTCGGCCTCATATAATAGATATAGATGATATCTTGTTGAGGAGTGTGCCATTTTCCCTTGAAGATGAAGGAACCATATTATGACTCAATTTTTCTCTTTATAACACCTTTTTATACTATTACTCTTCTAACTCTGGTTAAATAGGACCTGTCAAAACAAAAAAGGCATGCATAAGACAGTAATCTATCATTATTTACAATTACAAATCTACACATGCATACAACATAGTTGAAGAGTAAGAGCTTTTTGGCCTTCCCTCATATAAGTTCTTTTCATTGATGTGCAGATGGATATTATTAATTTATAAAACAGCATCATTTCTAAAATGAATGAGGAAATTGCACAAATGAGAGCCTCGCCTACTTTTAATGCAAGAAAAGCATGAATATTATATTACTTACTTCTCCTACTCATATTAGACCAGTGGTTCTCAACCTGTTTTGCTCCGTTCCCCCTTTTCAACTTACAAGAGGGGACTCAGACATGCATGTCACTGATTTTTTTATAATAGCACATATTTATAGTAGTCTCCTAGTATAATATAATGTGCAAGCAATAAAGTGGACAACTGAAGCATTGTTGAGAAAATTTGAGTGAGAAGTTTTGCACTGAGCTCATATATACTAGAATTCAAAAATACTATAGATGTCTCAGCAGTGCAGTGATTAGAGATTTACTTTTGTAATTGCGTGATTGCTGGTTCAGTTCTTGGCTTAAGAATTTTTTATCTTTATTTATTTATTTTATTTTATTGTTTTATGTAAATACAGTTCTTTATATTTTTTTATTTGTTTTAAATATTTTATATACATTTATATATGCCGTATATACTCGAATATAAGCCGATCTGTGTATAAGCCGACCCCCCAACTTCGGAGTTTAAAAATCGGTAAAAATGCGCAACCCGTGTATAAGCCTACCCCTGACTTCAGCACTTAAAGTTTGATCTTTGATTTTTAGTTACCGATATATTAATGCCATTTGCCAAAATAAATA
>WUQG02454037.1:0-12749 GCA_011317285.2 Androctonus mauritanicus | reverse complement strand
GGTTTAATAAAACTGAAAGTACTCTGCAATATATAATTGTTTTTCACTTTAGCTGAGAGCTAGTAACTGACTATTATAAAAAAACTTGTAAATATTTTTGGATTCAGCATCTATAATATTTTTCTTTTATACTTATTTAACTAACTCTGCTTATAATCAAATTACTTCAAAATTCAACAAACTACAGTGCTTATTAGCAGTTTTAAGATATTGATTTTAAGATGATATTAAGATATAGAGTTTCTTTTATATAGAATTTTCCATGAATCTGCCAAGGTTTCTGCATCTTAACATTCACAGTATTATTTTGCTGTATTTTGAATATCATAATTTTTTGAAAACATGATATATATATATATATTTATTTTGCAAGTTTTGTTATGTTGATGTAAGCTGGGGACACTTGATGATTTTAGCTTGCTTCCATATTATCCCATTAACTTAGCAGTATGCTATTAGAGTGAGCATTGTGGTATATTTCTTGCATTTAATATCCATTCTGTGTTATTCTATTTTATTTTACTATTTTCTGTTTGTTCTTTTTATATAGCATGTTTTGGTACTGTTCTGCATGTTGATAATCAGTAATTTAATAAATTGGTAATATAAATTCTGTTAAATTATGTACAATAAAATCATAAAACCCAAAGCACTATAAACAGTAAGACAAATTAAATAATTTATTAAGGAATGTTTTTGATCCTATGATGGATCCTCTTCAGTTTACATAAAAATTGAATAGAACAGATATAAATAAAATTCAAACATGTATTCCAATATATAGTTTAAAGCTTGCTATATAAGATATAAAATTAATATTAGTGCATTTGAAAAGTAACTACACATTTGTCATGCACTAGTACAACAATGTGTAACATTGACTTACTTTACAGTAATTGTTGGAAATGGTCCTTATGAACATCCAGACATATCTGCACTCATTTTTTCTTGTTCTCAAAGACTCATAAATTGTTCATATGGAATGTTCTTGGTAAAATCATGAAGCAGTTTGAAGTTCCTAGAGGCTTAGGGATTTCCTTGATAAATATTATTTTTTTGCATAACCCCAGAAGTAAAAATCTGGTGGACTAATCATTACTATATAACAACACCGGATTAATCACCGTAATCCAAACCTATCCAAATCCCGAAGTCCCTGGTTCGATTCCAGGCCAAGGCAAATTTTTAATTTCAGAAATTAGTCAAAAATTATAGTTTAATTATTAAATACTAAATGGCGCCACCTTAGTCCAAATTTATTTAATTAATTATCAATCTAATAGATGGTGGCACCATAGTTCAAATTAAATATTAATAATTAATGTACAGTTTAGTTCAAAATTTATTCACAAGGGGAGTTAGTGCTTTTCGGATTATACGTTATGTAAGTAGTATAGAACATTACAGGTTTTAAATTTAATTTGTTAGAATTTTCATTAAAAGTTCTATTCTAATTTGGAATTCTTGTTATGTAACTGAATTTGGCCTTAAGTTAAGGTCAAAAATGTTTTTACCATTAATGTTTTTTTCCTGGAATTTAGGCATCCTTTTATCTGCTAACATATATATGTATTTATAATGTAACTTTTCATCAGTTCCTAATTTTTATTTCATTATACAATATTAAAAAAATCTGTTTTATAATGTAAGTTATATCTAGTCAGACAAACTATGCCTGCTTAGATGGAATGACTATTTCATTGAATAACAATTAAGATATTAATCATTATATTTTATGGTTTTTGTTAAATTATATTTGAATTAATCATAATAAAATTGTAAATTTTGTATTATTAATTTTATTAAATTATTTAATTATAGCTGGAAATATACAATGCAGTGGCTGCTGCTATAAAATCGTCTACCAGAGCAAGTGGACATGTATGTTTCATTAATTTTATATATATTACTTTTTATTCATATTATCTAAACTTATTTTAAAAATTGCATGTGATTATATATGAGAGTTGTAATCTCATATACAATCACAGAAGAGGTAATCTTGGTAAATGGTTAATTATAAGAAGAAATTTTTTTAATTGCATATTATGATATTGCCAAAGTTTACATAACATAAGTATATAGATCTCTGTTGTTTTATTAATAATCTCAGTAAAGTAATAAAAATGATTCTTATAATGGAGTCTGTGTACAAAATCTCCAAAATTTTTATTTTTTTATTATTAATCTTAATTCATCCATTTTCTTAGGGGATTAATCAACTGATCCAAATAAGCCTAAACAAGCACAAACTCTCCTAGTGATTAATTTTTGTACTAACTGTCAAATTAATAATTATTATTTAATTTAAATAATAATAATTAATTTGACACCATAGTTTAAATTAAGTGGTGGCATTGTAGTTTAAATTAAATAATAATTATTAATTTGACAGTTAGTACAAAAATTAACCAGTAACGGAGTTTGTGCTTGTTTAGGCTTATTATTATTATATTGGGGTATGTCACTGTGATCGTGAAATAACTCCGGAGCAAAGTGCTATGTTGGGCAAGAGTCAAGACATGGCTACTTGAGATGTGTGTTAACTAACTGTCTGTGTCAGTGCTGAGAAATTTTCTTACTATGTTGCATGTATTGAGTAGTGATGCCTTTTGTAGTGTTGTGTGTGTCTTGGGATGTAGATCTAGTGTTTTGAGGCTTTTGTGTAGAGTGTAAGGAATTACTTCTGTTAAGGATAGAATGATGAGTGCTGTGACTACCTTTTGCATTCCCCGAAGACACTTAATTTCTTGTGAATTATTATTATTATTATTATTATTAAACATAATCACAAACAAACCTTTGAGGAAATTAGCAATTTATTTTTACAAAAATAAATATAAAAAATGTTTTTGATTTTCAGTCCTCTCAGTTATATAATTCATAATGAAAACAGAAGAAGAAAATATACAAATTTCCAACTAAAAACAAAATTAATTTGAACATTAGAATTTTTTTGTTGCTGTTCATCATCTCTCTATGAAATAACATTATATTTATTAATATTAAACATTTATTCTTACCAATTTATATATACTAATAACATCGATTAAATAAATTAATATTGTAAACACTTATAATTGTTAATTGTCATCTATTAAGATATAACAGATGACAATTAACAATTATAAGTAATTAATTAATAAGTTATTAATTAATTCCAAGAAACATAAATACAATGTAATATTCTGTCTCCAATATTCTGTTTATCAATAGTATCATGTGCACATTCCTTATATAATCCTATCATACAAGGTAAAAATTAATTACGCTGTAATTAAAAACTTTAAGAAAATTGTATTTCTATTGCATGCCACATTATGCCATTTTTAGTTTTGTAATTTTATTATGTTGACCACTTTATTCATGAATCATTATAAAGAAAGATTAATATGTTAATTTTAAGTCAGGAAGTCTTGACGTTTCATTTTTTCTTTATAAATGATTACTACTTCCACTGTCTTACTCTCATCTTTCATATCTATCATCTTAGCTTTAGCCTATTTTTTATTTTTTATCATATCATATTGTTCTTCACATCTGCTTTCAAACTTATAAACAATATTGTTTGCCAAACAATATTGCAGCTTAATAATGCTGGCAGCTTAATAATCAGAAGTCCCCAAAATAAGTCAGCATGATTTATAAAGAGCAAATGATTAAGAATATAATACAAAAGACAATACATTAGTAGAAATACCATTAATTCAAACATCATTTTTATTAATTTGAAAATATGAGCGAAATATATAATCAAAAATACTTATTTAGAAAAGATGGGTAACAAAAACTTTGGAATAGTCAGACAATCAATAATAACAAATATCAAACAATTCAATATAAAAGACACAGTTATCTAGATAATCATAAACAAACCACCATGATGGTCATGGTTAATTGTTCTTTTTGATTAGTGCTCTGGTAATCTTTTATCATAACTAAGCTTATAAATATGATCAAAAAATAATAATTCCCTTTGCAATTAATATTGTATGATTAAATTACCATACTATGACATTCATTCATCATTTTTGATATTTTTGAATAATTTAATAATATGCATCAAATTATTAGGATAATGCTTAATCATATTATGAACAATTTTCAATTTTTATGACAGGCCAACTGGGCTGGACCATAATTTGCTATCTTGAAATTGAATGAAAGCATCAATATTTTATTTTGATTATATGTTATTTTAATGTAAATTTTTGAGTAAAACTTATACTTTATCTTAAAATTTCAAGTTTTTAGTGAATTTTTGTTTGCTTTTTTTTGAACTTCAAACAAAAGAAAGAAGAAATTATCTGATTATTTTTTGGAGAGATTGTACAATTAAATTTTTTTAGTTAATGTGTTTCTATCTCTATTATAAATAAATAAAATTATTGGAGTATATTTAATGATGAATAAAATATTGAATTTTCATAATTCTTAATCTTCAATTAAATTATATTAAATAATATAATTTAATTGAAAAAATTATAAATTTAATATCTTATATTATAAAGGGAACTGACATGAGTCTCATTAAATTTGTTTTTGCTTGGAGCCTAAACAATAAAGGTGCAAATGAAAATACTAAAATTGCAAAAAGAACTATTATTATGCAATTGAATGCAAAAATAAGAAATAATTCATAATTCAAAAATGCCAATTTCATCCTTCTGGATTATATTTTATGATGATTCTTATATTGATATTTCATTAATATATTTTTCAACTTGTTTCAACATATTGTGATTAAGACTAATATAGAACATATTCATCTGTTATTGATTGAATATTGATTTTTATTAAATAATTTCATTTTGACTTTATCAATTTACAAATTTATTATATAAATAGTAATTCTTTATAAAATAATTAATTTGCAGATTTAATTATTTGTTAATGTTTGTTATAATAATCAAAGTTTAAATTCTGAGTTTAAAATATTTTTTCTTAGTACAAATTTAATGAATTTGTTTAAATTTTATTTCTAAATGTCAAAATGAAAAGTATAATGTATATCTGATAATTATGACATACAAGTCCAGTAATTTGTAAAATGCATAATTCATAATAAAGAAATTTCACATTGAATAGTATATAGCAAGAATATAAGAGTGAAAATTTGGAAGATATTTTATTGTGAAGTGCATTGAACATTTCATAATAAGCGGGGTTGTAATTGAAAACACACACTTAAATTTGATTACCAATATTATTTTTAAAGTTTTAAATAGAAATCATACAAATTAGATGATTTATTAATCTTTTATTATTATTATTTTTTGATGAAAATTTCTTTCATTGTTAAAGTAGTTATTTTCCTTTTTTACATAAATTTTGAGTTTAAAATAATTATTTTTGATATTAAAATAGTTTAAAATATTTATATTATTAATATTTTTTTTCTTTACATAGCCTCTTCAAAATTTATATATGATTGGATCATGGTTACTATTAAGTGGTTTACAGTATACAATTAACATTAATCCTGGAACTCTGATAGAAAAAGGCAAAGAACAGTCTCGAGGAAAAGCAACACCTGATCAGACACCTGCAAAAGTTAAAGATCAAACAGCAGCAAAACAATCAGCAATAAAAATGTGAGATTTAAATAATAATTAAATATTTATTTCATTTATTATATTTAAAATTACTTAAAATTATATATGTATATCTAGTCAACAAGGATTTGGTGTACTATCAGTGGCTCTAGCAAGCCATGCTTTAACATTGATGACATCATTATTGGAAGATTTAAGAGTTGAGACTGGTTCTGCATTAATTAATTCACTGGTTGATTCACAGATATCCCACACAACATTTGCTGTAACAGATATTATTGCACAACATACTGCTTGGCATCGTGTTCATAAACTTACAAATTCCATAAATATTACTAATTTATTATTTAGCTTAGCTTCAGTATGTTATAGAAAGGTAAGCAGTTATATAAATATGAGAGTCCTAGAATTAATGTATCTTCCAACAATAAATAATTTTTATATCCATTAAAAGCAAATGGTTGAAAGGTATTTTTCTGAGTTGAATCCAGTTTCATTATTATTGTTTTATTAATTTATATGCTTATAAGTAATTATATTGCTCTTCTTATTAAATTTATATAAAAATAATTCACTTTTTCTATTTATATTGTCCTGCCAAATACCATAGTTTCCTATATGTTAAGATTTTTAGTTTAAGTGTATGGCTAGACAGAAAATTAAAAAATTTTAAATAATTGGGAATATTTCTAAGCTCTCAAGAAAAAAATCTAATGAAATTTTCATTAAAGTATTTTTATTTAATAGATTTCCAGATGAATTTTATAGAATTAAATCATGATTTATTTAAATTAGATTAATCAGGCAGAAATTATTCATTATAAATTTGCATATAAATTGAATTTAGTAATTTCTTTTTTTTATTGGTTATGATAATTTTCTGGAAAAAATTAGATTCAGAAAAAAAAAATAAAAAATTATTTCATGCAAATTATATACTTGTATATATATGCATAAAATTATTTGATAAAATTAATAATATACCCTAATAATTGATTCAGATTAAATTAAATTTCAAAGACAGCTTAATTTGATTCAAACTTGATAAATTCAAATATATTTCAGAATATAAAAACACTTTTAAATCACAATAGATCCATTGTTAATTATCACAACCACAATGTGCAAGAATAAAAGAAAGTACTGCATTTTAAATGGAGTATTCTACTTTCTTTTATTAGACAATTAATAATAATTTCTATCATTTAATATATATTTATTTACAATAAATTTTATTATATAGTATTAAAATTAAAATTTGTTGTGATATTTCGTATTACAGTTGTTTTAAATATATTTTTTTAAATGCAGTATCTTTTATGCTTTTATTCTTATGCATTGTGGTTGTAATAATTTGATGATTGATCTGTTGTAAATTCAAAATGCTTTTGTGTTCTTAAATTTATTTGAATTTATTCAATTTGGTTCAAATTAAGCTAGCTTTATTAACTTAATTTTATATCAAACAGTATGTATGGAAAAAGTTTTACTTCTGCTGCATAATAATATAATCTTTGTTTTACATTTTCATCATAAGAGAAAAGCCAAAAAATAGATTTAAATTAGACATATTTCAGTGATGTATTGAAGTCTATGCCCAACTCAGTCAATATTAATAATCTGTGACTATACTGTAATAATATACTATATATATATGTATGTAATTTTTATATTTATTTTAGTGTCTTCTTTTATGATGAAAGTTTGCTTTAAAAATTTATATAACAATTTTATAACATATTTGCATTTATCTTATTGCATTCATGAAATTCATTTGTGAGAATCATTTTGTTAAAGCTAAGTTTATTCTGAGCAAAATTTTATATAAACTTTTTTTATTTGTGATTGGATT
This sequence comes from Androctonus mauritanicus, assembly GCA_011317285.2. Classification (NCBI taxonomy): domain Eukaryota; kingdom Metazoa; phylum Arthropoda; class Arachnida; order Scorpiones; family Buthidae; genus Androctonus; species Androctonus mauritanicus. The sequence goes on along the minus strand of WUQG02454037.1, from coordinate 5,342 downwards.
CATAATTACTTACCATGAATGGTACATTAATTCTCTGGGACATCATATATAAAATATTACAAAATTCATTATGGAATTTGAATTTAATAATTAATATAAAACTAATTTTAAGGCATGTATGCTAAAGAGAATACAGAAACATCCAGTAGATGGTGATGTTCTTAGTACATCTGATTCTAATACTTACTATGAAGATGATTTCAGTTCTTCTGAAGATAGTAGTGAAGAGGAAGGTATGTTCTATATTTATATTTGATAGAAATAATATTGGCTAAATAAGTTTTATTTCACAGATTTGCAGAATTATTTTAGTACATTTTTTTTATTATTATAATAATTTAACATAAGAAATATTTATAATTCCATATGATGAAATATTAGATGATGACAGTGAACCAATTCTTGGTCATTGGTTTGAAGAAACTTTGGCTCCTCCAGAAACATCAACTAATATTCCAACATTACCAGCAGTATCTGAAAATGTTCCACCATCAGGAAAGTCAGCACAACAACAAGTAATAGATAATGGATCCCTTATACCAGAAAAAGGAGAGCCTTATGGGGTAAGTTTCTTGATTAAATTAGTAATCAATAAAAACTAACTATAAGTAGGATAGATTTTTGTATACGTTTTTCAGGAACATTTCATGTACATAATCAAGAAGTGTTCCCAAAAAATCCTCATAAACCGAATTATTGTCAATCAATGACAAAATTACCATTAATTTGAATGAGAAAAATTTAATGTATTCATGAACCCAGAAATACCATCAATTTTTTACATAAATATACTGAAAATACAGTAGATCCCTGACTTGTATGATTTTGACTTAAGTGGTTTCAGAAATACTTGGATTTGTAATTCTTTTAATTTTTGTTAAGTTTCCATAAAATGCTAATGAATATTTATTAAAAAATTTATATTTATTTAAAAAATATTACTTATGGAGTTCTGAAAAATGAAATTTTCTTATTTATAGTTAAAGTAGGCTCATAAATTTTATTTATTTAAATTTACATCCCAGATGTGACCTGCACCCTTATTTGATCATTCCATTTGCTAATGGACACATTCATATATATTGAATTTAAGCATTATTGAAGTTGCATGGTTTTTGATTTATGTGGTTTTTTTGGACAAATTAACCATATAAGCTGGGAATTTGCTGTACTAGCTAATTACATAAACAGTGACAAAAAGTTACTTCACTAATTAACATTAATTGTCAAAACATAACTAGAAAGTTTTCATATAGAAATATATCTAATAAATAGGCTGAATGCCAATTTGCAAGTATCATTTTAAACTCTAAATAGGTTTTAATATTCATATTTATTTCACACCCAAGTAGCCTTTGAATTATGAGCATCTCAATTTATAACCAACTCATATTTATGACAGCAATTTTATTGAGAAATTTTGCCATTGGTTAATGCAATTGATCTGGCTTTGATTCCCTGATATCCTTGGTCTGATATATGGAAAGCATCCTTTTTATGCCTGATTCTTATAGTTTTGTGTTCTTTGTTTATTACAATAATATGTAGTGTCCTAGTAAACATTAATAGTGAGAAATTTATAAATTTTGGTCATTTCTGATTTATGACAACAGGCTTTAATTTTTTGAAATTAAATTCTTTCATAACTCGAGGACTATCTGTATTCATATATTTATTTCAACATCTTATTCTTTTACATTTATAAAATTGATATCTAAATGTAAATGGTTGAAATTAAATCTGGTATTGAACTTTTCTTCTATCCATTAGTTAAGAGCTGTTGTAGACCCAATTTAAGGTTTAAAATAGTTATATTTTTTATATTAAAGTTTTTTTGCAATTTTATCCTAGATTTTGATGGAATCAAAACAAAAAATGAATGGGCAAAATATATATTTTAGTTTATTTCAACAGAATTAACCAACACACTCCTATTATCTATTCCTTAATATTTTTTCAATTTTAAGCATTTTATAGTTTGATATGAAAATTCGATTTTTACTTAAAAATTCAAAAATGTCATTTGTCTCATTCCCAAACCAGAAGAACTTTGATATATTAGACTTGAAATTGACAGTATTAGAAAAAAAAAATTCCAAATTCTATCAAACAGTTTAATTATAAACAATGTTTGTTTACATGTAATTTTAAAAAATATTTCAGTAACTGAAAAAATTTAAAACACGCCACCAGAAATGGATATTTTCATATAATCAGCACAAAAAAATCTGATTCACAGTAGCTAAATTAATAAAATCATTATTAAATTTTTTAATCCTTTTTATGGTTTTATTATTATTTTATTTTGACATCTATTCATATCATTGATGCACAAGTATAATTAGATCATGAAAAAAATCTTTGTGACAAAAGCACTCAGGGAATTAATCATTTAAGATATTAAATTCTTTAATCAGTATTTCAAAATTTTATTTTTTGAAAACTTTATAAAACAAAAAAAACACTTGATCACATTACAATTAGTTTGTGCTATTTGAAATGGGACTAGCATTTTCTCAGAATAAATGCAGTTCTCAAATTTGAATTTGATGAAGCATATCATAGCACAAGATAAAATTTTTGCTGCAGAATTCATCACAAAATTTATAATTTTCATGAAATGCTTTGGAGAGAGCTGTAATAATCTTTCTAGACTGACTTTTTGTTTGTGGAAAGTTTGAAAAATGAGAGAAGAAAATAAATTTTTTAAATTACGTAAAAATAAAAGAAAATAACATTTTTTGTAAATTACTCTGAGGATTTTAAATTATAAATTGAATTCAGAAGTGGCTTGCAATCTATAAAATATAGTACAGTTGAGTCTCTGTAGTCCAATACTCTGCAAATCATCACATTGCCCACAATTTATTGATGTGTAAGTGAGAGAAACTGATGTAAACAAATTGTCAGTTGCTATTTGTTCATTGTTCAGGTATTATAGTTAGACTAATTTTTTAAGCTCAGTACTGTTTACTATAAAACAATGTGTTTTTATTATATCAATGTTTGTTATTTATCTTTTCATAATGTCACAAATTAGAAAGAGTGAAAAACGAAAATATAAGGCATGTTTGAAAAGGCAAACATAATTAAAAAACTTATTATTTTTACCATAAATAATCAAGTGATTATTTTTACCTTAGTGATTTGGCTTCATTTTATGGTATTGGATAAGCCACCATTTATGACATTAAAAAAAAAAAATTGGAATAAAATTAAGAGGTTTGTGAAAGATTTGAACAGCAAGAGCACTGACAGGAAAGCCTTAATAAACTGAATATATTCGTTTATATAATTCCACTTTTTCATTGAACATCTAATAATCTGACAAATCTCTGAAATCCGACAAGCCCTGGCCCCTTATGTGTAGGATTAGAGAGACTCTACTGTAGTATAGAATAATTATTATAAAAAATAATTTAACAAATATTTTAGAAAACTAATTCATTTTATTTTTATTTCCATAGTATATAAATCTTGCATCAAAAATCTTCACCTTTATGAATAATTATCTTGTCAATTCAGATAATAATTGCATCAGAAATTATCTAAGGTAAATATAGAATGCATATGATGATGATTTTTTTTTATTTTAGTACTTATATTAAAATTCTCATGTTGTTCATATTTTTATTTCATTATTCTCAGTAAATAAAATCTTAAATGTATTGTTTTATTAGGAAATTTCAATTATGTTTTCAAAACAATCATATTTAATAATTTAAAATAAGTGAATTCATTTTATAATTATTTAGGAATTATTATGAATTTGCATACCAAATCTCATAATTTTTATTTTTTCATTTACTAAAAATAACAAATATATAATGATATTCAGAGATTCTTGGCATACAGTGTTTCCACTTATGAAAATTCATAATTTAAAATGGTAGTTATTTATGATGAAAATTTGTTCTTATAATGATTACCATTGCTGGTTTTGAAGTAATAGCAGCTATAACAGTCTATACTGTTTCTTCAATTAACTGCATTGTTTGTTCAATATTTTCTGAAATATCTGCAATGAAATTTAATAGAAGTTCACATGAAAAAAGCATTTGCATAAAGTTCCCTAACTGCATATTTCAGAAAAGAAAAAATTGAAAATGACATACACATAACAATATTTGTAGTTCATGAAAGTGATAAAATGTTTTTTTATTGCTTTCACAAACTATAGATAATATTTTGCAACCAATATTATAATACCAAGAATATTTTTTGTTTTCATAATCTAATAATAGCAGTAGAAAATTACTATTGTACTCTGGCACTCCAAATTGTATGTACTACCACCACTATCAACCACCTTAATCAGGGGAGTGCCAACCATGGTCCCTCCAATTTTGCTAATTTTTATATATGTTGTAGTACTATCTTCTCACAAACCATGATAAAGTAATATGACACACCTCTCAAGCATTCCCAAAAAAGGGGCCTTAAAGTTTTCTTTGTTATTTATATACCAATTTATATTAACACTTCAGTGACTGCTGTCATAGCTTGATGCATCCAGTTTCCGAGAGTTTGTCTCATCTTTTTTCTTAAATTGTTTTTTTTGTCAAAACTGAAATGGGTTATTGTATAATGTATTTTTATTAATGAGAAATTACTATTTTGAATTATTTAATTTTTTTGCTATGTGCCCTTTAAACATTTCTATCTCAAATATTAAATACATGTATAAAGAAATGTAATTAACAAATAAACTTTTTTTACACAAAATATTTATTTTAATTAACAAATACAGATTATATTATTATTTATTGTTGGGATCTTTCTCAATCTGTGTGGCCAATATGCATCCATTCAGGTGATAATCATCATAAAAGCATCCAAAACAGAATATCATTTTACAATGTGTACATTTATTAATGAACATTCATTGCTGTTGCCAATTAAATGCTTCTATATTTAAACTGATGATTCTATAAGCATGATTTACATCAAAGTTGATTGAAGAAATATCTTCATTTTTAAATGCTAATAAAATATGTTTCCCTACTTCAATAATGAACTCTACATTTAAAAAATTAAATAATTACAAGATAGTAATTTCTCATTAATAAAAATACACACAAACCATTTCAGTTTTGACAAAAAAAATTTTTTTTAAGAAAAAATATAAGACTTGAACCCTCTTTCTTCTGATCTTTAATCGGAAGCCATACACATTGTGCTATGACAGCATTCATTGAAGTGTTAATATAAATTGGTATATAAATAACATAAAAACTTTAAGTCCCTTTTTTTCAGGAATGCTTGAGAAGTGCATTGTATTACTTTATCATGGGTTTGTGGGAAGGTAGTATTACAACATATATAAAAATTGGCGAAATCGG
>WUQG02454026.1:0-12750 GCA_011317285.2 Androctonus mauritanicus | reverse complement strand
TCGAGAGAAAGGAATTGTCGAAGTTGTAATGTGAGGAATAGGTGATATAGAAAAAATTGAATTGTAGTTTTGGAGGATAGAATAAGTTGATATTTATATTAAGGCATCTTTTCTTCTGATATTTTGTTAAAATATTGCTTTGATATTATAGAGATAAATAGAAGTTTTCTTATTGTTAATTATTGTTTTGTGAATTATGGTGAATTAATAAATTTCTTTCTTTTTTTTTGGAAGTTAATAGTTCATTTCAGTTGAATTTAGAATAAGACTCTTCTTTAAGCTAGTAAGTCCGGGACCGGCACTTAAGTTATAATAGTTATTTACGAACTCTGGACGTAACGTTACTCGTCCGTTAGGTTATTGCAAGTTTCGAGAAAAGGGTAACTTTATAAGATGGTGAGAACTTTAGCTCAAATTCTTTTTCATTAATCTTAATTGGACCCTCAAATCCGGAGTCTTTCATTGAAATTATGGTAGAATTGATTGATTGCTTAGAAATTTAACGAATAACAAATTCTAAGGCTCCTCAATTCACGGTTTTTGTGTATCTGAGCATTATCATTAGCAGCCAAGAATTTGCTAATTCGTTAATTTCTAAATAATCAATCAATTCTACCCATAAATTCAATGAAAACGTCCGCATTTGAGAGGCCAATTATGATTTTGAAATTTATTATTTTTGATACATTCATCGCTGCATTCAATGTCGCATTCCTCCCTCAAAAATAATTGATATATTAATGAGCTTATTTTGCATTTTTACTTCAGCTATAATTATGTGTCAAATTAAGATTGAAACCCACATTCATTAATTGATATTCTATTTCACTCATTAGGAGTATTTAACGCAAAAACTTCAGAATACACAACTCTTAATTGTACGGTGATTGGTTTCTGCATTTATTCTATCTAATAATTTATAGCTTCGTTTTTAATGAACTGTTAGATAACGACCTCTTTGAAAACTATGTTTTGCTTTTTTTTTTACATAATTTATGCTCCTTCCCAATCAGGGAGATTACTAAAGGGCGAGCCCAGTTCCAACCAGGAACTATACCTACACCCGCGGAGGGAGCTGGAAGATGAAGAACAGAGATCGCCGGGCAGGGCCCTGCACCCCAAAAAACTTTTCAAGAGTACCAGACTCGGGACGCGAACACGGATCGTCATTCGTGGCACGCCAACAGCGTTACCACTCGGCCATGCGGCGACTCGAAAACTATGTGTGAATGGATACTCTTAGTACTATATTATTATCGAATAATGTACAATATTTAGTTATCAATATTACAGAGTAATATAACTTTACAGTATGACTTTGGAATATTTAATCATATTTTAGAACAGAATATACTGGACTGTTTTTTAATGGAAAGATATCTATCTTATGGTATTTTTTTATACTAGCAGTCAGAGTCAAAGCCCGTTACACTTATTGCAGGACAGTATATAAAAGATATTAAAAACACTATAACATTTTTCATGAAATATTTCAAAATTACTTTAAAGTGGTTTTATAGATTATGTTGAAATTCAATAAAAACAAAATTTTTTCAACACAGAACCTTCACTTTAAACTTATAAAAACCTATTATTTATAAATGATTTTATAATTTTGAACATGAAATATTTATAATTATTAAACACATTATTTTAACGAAATTAAACTGTATTCACTAATTATAATCGATTCTTTTGACCAGGGATCGGCAACCGGCGGCTCACAACGTGCATTTTTGGCGTCCCATAAAAAGCTGACAATTATTACATAATATGTGGCCCATAGGTTGAATTATCTGAACAATGCCTTTTATAATATGAATAATAAATTAAAAATAATTTTATGTTTATACTTTGTGATATCGCTATACAACTTGGAGCGAGTCATCAGGAGTGGGAATAACAAAGGCGACCTGACATCCAGGTTACAAAGTGGACACAGATAATTTGGCTAAAAAAAAACAATCACAAAAGTCACATTAAGCAAGGAGACAAACATATTGCGATGCGTAGACTATATTATTTTTTTTACATGCTAATTTTTCATTCAGTTTCGTGTTCATGTTTGTTTCATATCACGTATTTTAGATATTTTCTAATTTTTTAAGATTGATATAATAGAAATTGATGCTAAATACTTTTTCACTTATTTTCTTAATTAAATGTTTGCGACCCGCTTATTAAAAATAAAATTGAAAGTGGCTGTAAGTGCGAACAGTTTTCCCACTCCTGCTTTAAACTATTTACTTTACGTAAAAAGATTAATTTTAAATGCATCCCTACAACTAATCAAAAATACTTAGTGGTCCTTTGAAGAGAATAAATTTGAGGCCCTTGCACTATACAATGCAAGTTTTGGTATAAAAAAAAATACAATACAATAATTATTTGAATATTTATTTTAAAAGTAAATTTTTAAAACTGTTCAACAAAATTTACAAATGAATGAAAAATATCCCAATTTCCATAATAAATATATATATTAATTAATATAATTACATATACGATATAAAAATATTTTAACAACAAAACAGTTGCTTAATAAAATTAGCAACGTAAATAAAATTTCATAACTAATATAAGTTATTTAGAATATTAAAAAAAAAATTGTATAAACTATCGAGTTGTTGATTCCTAGAAAAAATTTGTTATCGATAATCTATTGATAATGAAAATCATTTGGATTAATCACTATTAATTCAAAAATTCTCTTGAGAAAAATATCTTCAAAAATTAACCAGATTAAGAACTAGACAGTTAATAATTAAATTTACGATAAAGTAACAGATTGATAGCATTGAAATTCAAATTCATAAATAATTACTGTGTAAAAATTACATTTTAATTCTGACACATTTTACTAAGGATTATTAAGGTTGGTTTATTAAGAACTGTTGAAAGAATCGTTAAAGATTATGTACTGCAAAATACTATATATATACTCATTTGGTTTAATTTGGCAAATATAAATTCAGAATCATAGTAAACTTCAAAAACTTAATGTTGAAATGATATATATTTTTAATTAAATGATGAAAGATTTACTTGGCACTTCTTTAATTTAAACATGAAATAATTTGCTTATCATTTCACGAACAAATAAGTCAGAAATATCGAATATCTGTAGCATGTATTGATATACAAATCATTGAAACATTTTATTTTCATATCATATAAATTGTATATTATTACAAAAGAGTAATTGCTCAGCTTTGTTATTTTCATTTTAAAGACAAAATTTTGGCTGATTTAATGCTAATCTAAATTGTCTCTGATCAATATACCGTATATTCTTGCATGCCTTCAACTGAAACCAAAATATCCATTGACTTAATATTATAAGGCAGGGTTACGTTCCTAGTATCTGATATTAGAAAACAAATATTTGGTTATTTTTTCATCGAAACATTTCTATTTTGTGTAGTAATGGAAAGAAATGAAAAAAATCATGATTTAATTGTAGACTTTAACTGTAAAACGTTATGTAGGTAATTACCTACATAACGTTATGGTAATTACCTAAACGTTATGTAAGTAAACGTTATAAAGGTAACGTTTACTTACATAACGTTTAGGTAAATTATATGTCTTGCCTTATATCAACACTCGTGGAAGTCTGCGATATTGTACAAAATAGATATTGACGTACCTGACATGGATTTTTCGTATAAATTTTCCAAGGGATAGGATCTTAATTCGATCCCGGGACCTCTGAATGGAAAACCGAAATGTTTCCACTCGACCAATTCGAACAAACGTCATATGCAGTATAGCTTAATATATTGATCAAAGACAATATTGTATACTGGAGTTAGTATTCGTATAAAATATGGTTACCTTGTTTTCTTTAAAAAATAAAATTTTCACTTTGTTTTCTCTGTTATAAAGGGAAATGTAATAAAATAGAATTTTATTTCGTTTCGGTATCTTAAAATTTTTAATTTTTAAATGATTAATTTAGTTTCGCTCGCCAGGTAATTGCGAATGAGGGGATGTTAAACAAGGACCTATCGTATTTGGTTTCTATACCGCTGTTGTAAAACATTTAATTTCTGGGGCGAAACACAATTTTAAAAGGTTTGGCAATATAAGTTATTAATGAAATTCCTTCTGTATCCAGATTTACACCATCGGGAGGATGAATGCTATATTTTTGGAGAAATGTCACAATATAAAGAAACATTTCCATATTTGCGATACTTTCTCCCGGACACGATCTTCTACCTATAACAGAAATTTTCAATAATTAGCAAATTGAAATTTATTGGCAAAGAGCAAAAAAGGAAATTATTTAGTCTGTCATGAAATTCTTAAAATAAAAAAAAATTACTTTCTCTACTGCCATATACACTAAGAAATAACTCATTATCAATATCTTTTCCAATCAAAAAAAAAAAAAATTATTACTATTATAAAATGAAAATCATCATGCTTTAATTTCATTCTGATATTTATTAGGAAATATACATTTTTTTCCATTTAGTAATTCTAATTTATTATTCTCTAAATTATAAAATTTATTTATAAATTGACGTTAAACCTATCTTCCATGGAAGTCCACTCGATATTAACAAGGCCAGACTAAAATACGGACCTACTTCAGCCATTAATGCATTATCGTCGGTGCCTGAATTCTTCAATGAAGTAATCACTATGATAGCACCGTAGTTTATAAAGGTTTTTAAACGATATTTTTCTAAATAATAATATATAATAATATATAATTTTATCATATAAATGTTAGAATAATTCAATTGTATATAGTTTCTTTTAAATTATGTGATGAAATACAGTAAACTCCCATATAACGCGAGGAAAAACTTGCGACTAGTTCTCATACAACGCTATAAACAATCCCATATAACACGTAGGATAAATTTTTTTAACGTTACTTATCAACTATTTCTAGTATTAGTTGATTGTAATAAAAACCAAACGATATTTATTTCGTTTCTACGACAACTTTAACAATTTTTTCGTCAGGTTATACGAATTCGCATTTCGTAGTTCGTCATACGGGACTATATATATAATATTATAGTTATACACTATTATAGTTATATATAATATTTTTACAATTTAGTTACTTTTGTTCTATTTTGTTTTTTTCCTTTATTAAAGGAATCCTTCTTTAAAATAAATTAGTTAACATTCTGCATGCAATAAAATCATATGTGAAACTAACGTACATCTCATTAACGATATGCGATCAGTGTTGGAACCAGAGACAAATATTAAATTTGCATAAAATCGTCTGATAATTTGTCTCGAATCACTCGATTTTCTATAACGCGGAACGTATCCCTGGCGTTGTACGGGAGTCCACTGTATATAGAAAACTTTTATGATCGTTTATAAAATACGAAAACCAATTTATTTTGCAAATTTTAAATACAGTGGAGCATTAACGCATAATTCCGTATTGACTTGGGACAAAATTATATTCTATCTATACATCTTACCGATCTTTGACGTAATTCTGTCCAATTTGGAAATTTGAATGTCGACATTCGTCACCAGTCCTATCATAATTAGAATGGCAGAACAGAATAACACTTCGTCATTTCGTTAAACTTAATGCAATATTTGCAAAATATATTTTTGCTATAACTTGAAATACACTAATTAAAATCGGAAAACGTGGCTAATTTGATATCAAATGACAAACGAAATGTAATTAGTAATTTTCCCACACAAAATTATTATATTTTAGCCCAGCCGCCGTTTATGACGTCAGATCACGTGAACAGATTCTTGACGCAGGCTGTATTTAAGACTGGCCTTAACATAAATCCAATTTAACAAAATAAAAATTTCAATCAATTGTAATTTTTAAATAAATCAGATCTGAGACTAAATTTAAGATCTTTTCTTAGACAAGTCAGACTGAGAGAATTTCTATAATAATAATATTTCTAGAAACATTTGATCGACATGCTAAAAAATATTAACATGTCCGTGGGTGTCGTTTCCACTATGGAAGGCATGAAAGACTCCCTACATCACATTTTTGCAGATATGGAATTCCATACGTCAGAATATTGATAAAATTATTTATAATTCAATACAAGGCAAACCAAGGAACTTGCTCTCTCTATGAAAACAAATAAACAAATTTTTTTCCTTGGATGTTGACCAATCCAACTCTTACATAATCCAAAGTATAAAAATTTTTCAAACTCTAAGCAATTCATCACTCAGTATTCAGAATCAATATCTTGTGCCGATAATGTTGATGCTGATGAAGTTTCTTTTATCTGCTCGTCAATCAGCAAAGCTCTTTTTTTTCCTCTTATAATGAATTTATCCATTATCACTCAATCCACTATATTCAAAAAATTTTTTGAGAAGTGACACGAAACAAATGTAAGCTTATAACGTATACAATTTAAGAAACATGACATACAACAAAATGTTCTTTATGATTCTTTTCAGGCTACATAACAAGTCGAAACTCGCGAAAACTGAGACTAGTGCTGCCATTAGTTATGCGCGAAGCCAATAGGAAAGTCAGCGCTAAAGGAGCGATTACTGCTAGTTTTTAAATTATGTGCATAATTCAAAAACTGACTTTACGTATTTTTTATTTCGTTAAATATTAAGCATGTATTTAAAAAATCAATAATATTAATATTGAAAACTAATGAGTACTTTTTACAGTTTGATCATAGTTATATTCTGTAAATATTTCATTTTTTTTTTCAAAACGAAGCTCATGAATGATTTGTTTTAATAATCTCAATTTCTTTATTTCATAAATTTTAATATGCTATTCTATCAATTTGAAATAACGAAATAAAAAGCTTTACTTTGTACAAATTTAATTTAAAAGCTAGAGTTTATTTTTTAAAAGAACATATTTTGAATGCTTGAATTACGAAATTGAAGGGCTTAACAGCATAGTTTATGGACCTCCGGGGTTTAAAAGGTTGTGTTATGGGGATTATGAGGTTGAAAAGTTTACCTTATAAGCCAGGGGATTTTAATGCTTAGTTCATTGAGTTATGGGGGTTTAAAATCTTAGGTTATTGAGTTATGAGGGTTTAAAAGCTTAAGTTATTGAGTTGTGGAGTTTAAACGCTTAGGTCATTGAGTTATGGAGTTTTAAAAGCTTAGGTTATTGAGTTGTGGAGTTTAAATGCTTAAGTTATTGAGTAGGGGTCCTGCTTTCACAAAATTCCATACCTCAACTTTTAAAGAACTGGCACCCATGCTTATAAACATATGTAATGTTTATAAAAAACTCAACACTCTTAGCAGTTGTGTATAAACCTCTTTAATCATACAAACATTTTCAGCAATACATTGGTTGCCATCTTCAGGCTCAAAAATGTTAATGGTTAAGAACTGAAGAACTATAGAACAAAACATAAATTTAAACAAGCAGGTTTCCTTGGATACCATACAAGGAAACCTGTTTTTGTAAGATTATAGTAAGTATTGTATGGTATCCAAGGAAACCTGTTTGTTAAAATTTATGTTTTGTTCTATAGTTCTACAGTTCTAAACCGTTACATTTTTGAGCTTGAAGATGGCAATCAGTGTAGTGCGGAAAACATTCGTACGATTAAAGAGGTTTATACACAACTGCTAAGAGTGTTAGTTTTTTATAAACATAGAACAATAGGGTTTTATTCCACTTTGCTGCCTTAAAATTTTTAAGTTTTTATTAATTAAGCTTTTGATGGCAACAAAATAGCAAAATGATGTTAAGTGATGCAATGTTAAATAAAAATTGTACATACTAGAATTGTTAATTAATATTTATGAAAACTTGCATTGTTTTGAATAGTTGACATATTTATAAATGCTATTTATGAGACTATGGATTATAAAAGAACATAGTTTTCTTGGATTTATGTTGTAATAAATTTTAATGTTTTTGTAATTTTGGAAAAAAATGTAGTGTTTGTGAATTTTTTAATGCCATAACATTAAACCTAATTATTTTAAAGTTGATAGTAATTATAATAATCATAATAATAATTTTAATAGCTTATATAATGTAAAAACATGGATATGTGCTCTTATGGAATTAACAGCTTCAATTTGATGTATAGTATGACATTCTAAGTGTATGAATACTGTATATCTGTGTGGATTTGGCTATTAGCTGATTTCACAAGAAAACAACCAATATGACTAAGAATTTGATGAAAATGATTTACTTAGTACTACCTGAATTTATATCATTTAATTGAATTACAAATTATCTGGAGCTGCATATCATCTCATTGGGCATTATGGTTTCATCATCACAATATGTAAATTCATCTTTTTTTCAATGTGTCATTATGTAAATAATAATATATTGAATTATATATGAATTTATTAGCTAATGAGCTTATATACAAGTGAGCAGGCAATATCTGCATCCCCAGATATTGCCTATTCATTAGCTCATCTATATAGTCTTATCAGCTCATCTCCTGTACTCATCCAGTGCTAATCATCTCTTATTATATAGTTATTATCAGACATTTGTCATAATATACTATTTTCATCATCATCAAGTTTTTTATTGTTTATATTTATTATTATTTATCTTTGTTTTGTATATTGTATTAATGACAGTGAAATTATTGAAAATATCATCTTGTTCTGCTAATACTGTTTTATAGTATGTATGAAGGACTAATCCCAAATTTAATTAACATGCTCCATCATTTTGAAGATTAATGAATTGTTTTAATGGAGTTCTGGATATGAACTAAATGACCAGAGCATCCATCTACAGGCAAGGCAGCTTGACCATCATTGATTGCCAACTCTATATTGAATATTAAATCAACAGGTGAGCTGGGACATTTGGTTATAATCATCACAATCTCTCTACTAGAATTGTTGAAACTTGAGCTGACAAGCTGTAACTAAGCTGTCCAAAACTTTTTTGATAAAAATTAATAATGAATTATATTTTATACTAATCAACATTATTGTAGTGGTAATGTATGATTTACTGTTTGGTTTTGTTTCATCATACAACATTTACCTGGACCAAGAAGTAATGAATATAAAGATCATGAAAATAAAAACAACAGTATGTGAAAGGTATTTGTAAAATGCCAACAATACTAAAAAAATAATAAACAAATAACACATAAACATTTTGTAAAAGGACATGATAAACCCAAATAAAGCCATAGCAAATAACAACAGCAATAATTTGGTCAATAAATATATAAAAGAAAAAAATTAATTCATAAAAATGGCATAAAAGTGTATAACTTATGCAAAAATTAATTAAAATATGCTAAAAAAAAAACTAAATGTTGAATGAAATAGCAATATTCAATATAAAGGCATAAAAGCTAGAATAACAACAGTCTTTTTTAAAAAGATTTAAAAGATTAAAAACATAATGATTAAAATGCTGTAAATATTCAGTAAAATAAGGGAATTGATTAATAGATGTTTTTGTGGATAAGCACCCAGTTGCAAATGTCAAGATTGTGCAAAAATCTCTTGATAGTCTTCACCTATCAAGAGATATCAATGCGTGACATACTGTGTTCTTTGCAGAGTCTTGGAAATGGACTGCCTCTCTCTTTTTTCTACAGTAGATTGATTCATAATGCTGAACAACTAGTTTGATTTTGTGGAGTGGAACTTGTTATATATCTAGTAATCACAAGACTGTTCTCATAATTATAACTACTACAACTAGACAGAAACTTCAAATCACTATAGAAAGGGATATGTATTCAAAATAATTAACATTTTTTACCTTTTTTATATATAAACAATAGATACAAGCTCAGTTTTTTAGGTAAAACTATTTATTTAATTTTTTAGAGAAACTGGAGCACTTTCAACTTGATTAAGCTCTTTTCAGCAGTTTTTAGTTTACATACATAAAATAGAATAAATTTGAATTCTAATACAGTATTTAAATTTGAATTTAATTAAAAACAGTATAGTTGCTATGGTGATATAGTTTTTAAAGTAAAGTATATATAATATGCTTATAGAAAGAAGGAATATTATAAAATATATAGTATTTACAATGTTATACATTAAATATTTATAATAAATAATAAAAATAGAAATAAAATAGATAAAAATAAAATAATAAAAAAAAAGTAACAAGTATTATACAATTTTTACAACTTTCACTGTAAAAATTGTATATTTGATTACTTAGATGGTATTCTTCAGCAATTTGTTTTGGCATCTGTGTGACAGCATAATTTCCCATCATTCAATAAATACTGTTAACTAACTTGAAAAAGCTGAAAGATGGAGTTTGAGCTTATTTGCAAAAACACTCAATCTTGAGTTATCTATTTATTTACAAAAAACTTGTGCTTCAACAGATTGAGCTGACTTGAGCCAGCAACTTTATTCTCTACTAATTGTACAAGCACATCAGTCATTGCTAATCAATACATTTATATACTGATAATAAAATTTACCCTTAAATTTACAGAAAAAACTGTAAATTATTAAATAGAAAATTTCCCCAGAATTTTAATAATAAAACTCTAAATTTATATTACATAGTGTAAGTCTATACATTTATATTATAGTAAGTTCTGACCATAGAAAGAACGATTAAAAATCATGTTATTATTTTCTCTCTAAAGAATATGCATGATCTAATAAATTGTCAAATGAATAACTAAATGAAATGAAATTATATTCAAATCCTGCTAATTTTCCCTTACATCACTTAGCTAATTCTACTCTAGTGATTAGATAGGACCTCAAAACTATTTCAAAATACCTCTAGTTTCTACAAAGTTCTTATGTGGTTTTTATCTATGCATTTAGTGTTGATAAATATTTGATTCCACAATACTTTATAATAAAATTCAAATTAACTTTAACCATACAAAGCAGGAAAATTACTTATTATAATACAGTATATAACAAATCTGATATTGCATTTTTTTCATGCAAAGAATCACTGGTCCAAATTAGCCACAATATTTTATAAAAAATTTTTAGTTTAAAATAAATTTGTAATAACAATAGTTATTAATAAGATGAAAAACTATTAGCCTTAACTTTATATTTATTATGTAATTATCAAAATATTTTTTATTTTTATGTTGTTGTAAATGAAGACTTGAAAAAACCATAAGAAAAACATTCAATTATGTTATTCTTTTATGCAATTTTCAATATATTAAATAAAATTTAAATTTTAAAATATATTTTTCCAATTTAGATATAATATATAAAATATAATAATTATGAATATTTCAGGTATGAAAGGAGAAATGGGAGATATGGGTCCACTTGGTAAAGATGGATTGCCTGGGAAATCAGGATTACCTGGCATAATTGGTAGGAAAGGTAAGAAAATATTCAAATTATTCAACATATTAAAATGAATTACAAGAATTCATCCTGGTAATGAAATAGAAAACAGTTCTATTCAGAATTAGCTTTAAATCAATATCAAATAATGTTTTTGATCTTATATTAGATCATCTTCAATAACAGAGAATGAATTAATATAAGATTGAAAACTTTATTTAACTTTGATTAAAGCTACTTTAAATCCTGAATAGAAGTTTTTATTGTGATATTAAAATTTAATTGAAAGTTTCAAGTAATTTATTAATTTTCTAGGTGAAGCTGGTGACAAAGGTTTTACAGGATTACCTGGTAAAATAGGATTACCTGGCTTTCGTGGTGAAGCTGGATTATCTGGATTACCTGGACTTAGAGGGAGAAAAGGTGAAGCTGCTATATTTGGTGAAGATGGAGATCTTGGAGACCAAGGATTACCGGGTAAGCATTTTACATATAATAATAATGTTTCACAATCATCTGCCTGACTTTGGCAGATGATTTAAAATTAAAAAATAACAGTTAGAATAACAATTAAAAAATAACAGTTAAAATAACAATTATCTTTTTTAATTTAAGAGATAATTCAAAATTATTTCTCAAATTAAAAAAGATAATTGTTATTCTAACTGTTGAGGAATTGTGAATTATTATGGATATAATCAGGAGAAAACGTAAAATAATATTAATTAAATAAATTTATTTCCATAATGAAGAATTATAATAAAATTAAAATATTTATAAGTGTTATTTTAACAAAATTGTATAAATTTGATAATTGATAAGCTTGATATCATTTATTTTTACCATCCATTTAAGAGGAGGTGTTACAATAAAAACTATAAAACTGAAAAAGCATTAGCAGTGTTATGCAAAAGCATCATATGAGGAAATTCAAAAATGCTATTATAAGTTTTTTGATTATATTTTAAAAAAGAAAATTGAATTAATTTTTCTCTATTTTAATTATTATTATTATTAGATTATTAAACTTTAATAATAATAATAATAACAACCTTCAGAAACACTTTATAGACACCAAAGTGTCAAACAGCTGGTTAGTCGGGATTTATTTTCAGAAACAGAAGGGTTCATAATAGTGATACAAGACCAGGTAATAAATATGAAAAACTACAGAAAATACATAGTGAAGGACAGCTCATTGACAAACAACAGTTGTAGGAAATGCCACATAGCACCCAAAACGATTCAACACATTACATTGGGTTGCAAGCTGCTTGCACAAACAGATTACCTGCATAGACACAACCAAGAAGCAAACATAATACACAAAAAACTTGCAACCAAACACAAATTAATAAACACACACCATACTTCAAATACATATCAGATACAATCTTAGAAAACTTGGCACACAAGATGTACTATGACAGAACAATCTTAACAGACAAAACCATACATCACAACAGACCAGACATCACTCTCATA
>WUQG02454015.1:0-12752 GCA_011317285.2 Androctonus mauritanicus | reverse complement strand
TTTGGCTTAATTTGAAGATTTTAATCTGGCAACCCTGCCATTCAGACGAATGGGAGATGCGCACTCTAGTTATATATATAGTAACTCTATGGCTTATATAATGATTACTATGGAGACTATCTGACAAGGCCGAAAATAATTAAGGTGGTGCCATCTAGTAATTAATAATTATTAATTACTAGATGGCACCACCTTAATTTCGAGCTCTAAAGCTGTTATTAAAGTTCGAAAAAACTGGCACTACAATCATTTTTGATCAAAATTATTAATTAATGCATTGAGCTACAAAACCGAATAATTACCGAAAAATGTAACGATAGTGGAATCGATTAGTTTGAGATTTTGTAGAACAAGAATCACCTAAACCAAATTGCGCTAAATAACGCTATTCATAGAAATTAGAACTATTTGTAAAAATCACATAAAAGCAAACAATATTAACGAGTAATAAACAATAATTCTCAAAAGCATTAAGAACAACATAGAGTATTGGAAAATGATTTTGATGATTATCATGCTTGTTCCCTATGTACATTTTTAAAGGCCGTGACACATTGAAGGTGACGCGAAGCGAACCATAAGAAAGTAACTTCGCGCCGTTACGTGCGTACTATATGTCTTGGACTAGTTTTTCCCGTGCGGCTACTCGAGTTAATGTGGTAGCTCCATGAAAAGAGACGAAAAAATTGAACTGTAACCAATCGGCACGCGCGAACAATATTGGTGCGGCAAGACGCGAAGGAAACAAACTACCAATAGAAATGAATATTTTGTACACTTGGAAAATGGCGAAATTCAATCGTATGGTTGGGATTCAGATATAGAATTTGTTTTAGAAGTTCAAAAAAGATTATGTCTATATGACATGAGATTAAAAGAATACCGAAAATATACAATCATTTCTTTCTAATAACAAATCAATAACACTCTGCAAATGACTTCTACTGAGAAATTCATGAAACATGAGAAATAACTCCCACTACAATATACAGTAGACAGGCTGCGGTGCCGTGCAACACGAAGAGAAAGATGCAAATTTTTCTTTCATCTTTGCTTCAATCCGCTTAGCATCGCTTTCAGTGTGTCACAGCCTTTAGGTTTAAGCCCTAGACCCCTTTCTATTCTGGAGAAGTTGGTCCTTCAATCTTGCCACTCTTCTTTCTATAGTTTATAGTTTAATGCTTATTTTGGGATTGGTTATCATAATTCAGACAATAAAATTTATCAAATCCATAAGAACTTAATACACATAAATATGTTATTATTTTAATTAAAAAGATCTAGTCAAGAAAAAATATATCTTGTGTTAATCATATCATTTCACATCAGAATTAAAGTTGATTTCTGTAGGTATCAAACAAGAGCTGTTTCTGTAACGTCAGAATGCTGGAAATGATATGATCATCTCTTTATTTTTCTTATGTATTTATTTAAAATACTTTCTACTTAGGAACAGAAATAGATGATGCATTCCTACAGATATCAGCTTGGAGAAGAACAAATCCCGAAGATTCTGTAGAGAAACGAATGGGAGAAGCCTACGCAGAAACTGCGGTTTCAATCACTATAACATCTTTAACCAACATAATTTCCTTCTGCATTGGATTGACATCTCCATTTCCAATAATTCGTTTATTTTGTTCCTGTGCAGCTATAATTATGTTTTTCGCTTATATTTATCAGATTACTTTTTTTGGAAGTTGTATAGCTTTAAGTGGTTATGTGGAGAAGAAAAATCTTAATGCCTTAATCTTTTGCTGCGTTAAAGGTAATAATAAACCTCTATTTAAGTAATATTGCTTAAACAATTCAATTAAGTAAATTTTATAACATTTATAGATAAAAGAAATAAGAAGAAAGTGTCAAGCAAGAATTATAAGGAAGACTACGTTTTGGCGAAATTTCGTGATAAAATCGGTTCTGCATTAAATTATACGCCAGTTAAATTCGTTGTTTTATTGCTATTTCTAATCAATATTTCAGTAGCTGTATGGGGATTGAAATTTATGAGTGTTGGAAACGATTTATCTGATGCTTTTAGTTATAATTCTCAAACAGGAACATTTACAAATATGTTATACAAACATTTCAATTATCTTTATCCAGTTAGTATCATGGTGGATGGGCCACTCGATTATAGTGATCACGAAGTACAAAAGCTTATTAATAAGACTTTAAATACTTTTGAAAACAACAGAAATATGGCGAATTCTGAATTTAGAGTATCGTGGTTGAAATATTTTCATAGATTTTTCGATACTACATTAGGAAAGATCCTGTTGAATGGATATGATTTAAACAAAAAGGAAGACTTTATCAATGCACTATATAGTATATTTTTCGAATTACCTCAATCAAAACCTTTCAGAAAAGATGTTATTTTTAATGAGAACTTTACAGAGATCATTGCTACTAGATATATTTCCGGTTTGGTAAATATTTCGTCGGCAGAACAGGAAGCTAAAGTTATTGAAGAATTGTACGACATCGCTGACAAATCACCCATTCCTATTAAAGTGACTGGCATGAATTTTCATTTAATAGAGCAAGCCTTTCTGATTAAGAAAGTCATTTTTCAAATAGCTCTAATTACTTGTGTTCTTATTCTTATTGTTTTCTTTATCTTTGTACCTAATATTTCATGTGTAATGTGCGTTGCAGTAATTGTCTTCTGCACGATTCTAGAAACAATTTCTTTTATGAGTATATGGGGCGCAAAATTAGATATTGTTTCTCTGATAACTTTCATTCTATGCGTAGGATTTACCATTAATTATCCCACGCATATATCTTATTCGTTTATAGTAAATAACAATTTGAATTCAGAAGAAAGATTGAATAAGTGTCTTTACGAAGTTGGTCTACCAATATTTCAAGGTGTCTTCACTACCATTTTAAGTATCACTCTTTTAGCATTCCAACCTTTTTATGTAACTATAGCAATTTTTAAAATCTTGTTTCTGGTCGCTGTTTTGACAGGATTTCATTCCTTATTTGTAATTCCTGTAATTTTAAGTATTTTGATATTATTCGAAGAATACTTTAGTAAAAAAATCAAAACAAATTATTCAGTTGAATTAAAATAAAAATGTTAAATATTTATTATTATATTATATAAAACTATTCAATACGTAATTTATAATCTTCATTGTAAATCATAAAGGAAAGATTTCAAAAAAATTTTATTATTATTTTTGCAAAGTTTTTCTAGATTTATAATATACAAAAATTATGGACACCATATTTTAATTATCATTAAATAAATCACTCAAAAGAAAAGATCTTCTATATATATTTCTCTGATAATTTTATATTCTTAAAAAACGAAAATTAGATAACAATACTGTATATTAATATTATGGTATAAGAAGAAAACTTCATTAGGAAAATGCTAAATTCTTCGATATTAAAAATCTCTATGTTCTTGAAAAGAAGCTTACTTTTCTTGAATTTTAAAAGGATTTTCTCAATGCAGATGATTGTGGAGAAGAAGGTATTTTGTGCTTTTATGGATCTTGAGAAGGCATATGACAAAGTAACAATAGAAATAACTTGTGGGAAATGCTGAGTTAATATGGTGTGAACGAATAACTTCTCGGGGTAGTGAGAGCAATATATGCTAACAGTTGTACAAGTGTGAAAGTAAATGAAGGTATGGCAGAATAATTTATAATCGAGGAAGAGGTGAAACAATGGTGTGTTATGTCCCCAGAGCTGTTTAATGTATATTATACATGGATGCTTGTGTGAGGGAAATTGTTATGAATGAATTGGGTATGAAGGTGAGAATGCGTGCTGTCTGCTGTATGCTGATAACACTATTCTCCTCTGTAAGAGTGAACAAGATTACAGGATACTTGTTCCACAATTGAATGAAGCTTGTCAGAGGAAACAGATATAAATGCAAAGAAGACGAAAGTGATTGTTTGAAAGGGATAAAGAATGTATAAGATGTAAGATTGAACCGAATGGGATGAATTTCATGAAGCAGGTGAATGAGTTTGCATACTTAAAAAGTATGTTTGAGAATGAGAGCAACATTGATGATGAAATTATGAGAAGAATAAATATTGAATTAAAATTTGTGAGAGAGGAGTTTGAAAAGTATGCTAGAAATGAGAACCTAGGACGGATATATATCAACTAGAGTGTGCTAGTCACAACATTGATATATGGAAGCAAAGCCTGGTATAAGGTGAAAGGCATAGAAACATTTGAGCGAATGAAGACAAGATACTTGAGAGATATTGTTGGACTGACACGATATGATTGTGTCTCGAATGAATAAATACGAAAACAATGTGGAATGAAAAGGAATGTGATAGATCAGCATGAAGTCAACTTTGATGATTTGGCCAGTGGAATGAATGAAAGAAAAGCAAGTAACAAAGCAAGTATATACTGGATATCATATGTCAAGGATTAATGTGGGTGAGGAAGGCCAAGGAAAGAATGGAGAGAATAAATAGATGAATATTTGTGAATATATGAGATTCAGAGTCTGTATAAGAGGCGCACGTATATGAACAAAAGAATTATTGTAAAAGAAGCTAATATAGTTGTAGAAATAGGGGTACATGGCTCCATTTGATTAGTAGCATTTGAGTATTTTTTCCTTTCCTATCTCTGTTTTATTTTCTCTTCCTTTCTTCGTTCTTTGAATATTGCCCAGCCCTGTTACAAGGATATGAGTGTGTTGTTGTTATTGTAATGCAGTAAGAAATTCATGTTATTAATCAGCGGTTCTCAAAGAAAATTTTAATGTGGTCAGATCTGTATGATAAAATCAAAGAATGGCAATATTGTAAATCATTTGCTGACTTATCGGAAGAACTGTGTTCAATTGCTGATCGTACAACTTTACATTTCCTAGGAAGAGACCAAGATCAGATTAATAAATCCCATTTTTTAAGCACCATGCCTGCTCAGAGCTCACCATGCATTAGTCACTTTTCCGTTGACCATTCTATGATAAGATCTGAGCAGACATGAAAGGCTCTGAATAGGCTTTAATTAATAATGTCTCGTATATCTCTTAGGAGACTCAGTAACATCGTTGAATTAACTTAATCCAACTTTAATGTGATCAAAATTGATAAATTTTTATAGTAAGTGGAAATAAAAATTTTTTTATCCAATCATTCAATTGTTATTCGAAAAACGATCATTTTTTAAAGGATATATTGATTTGGATTAGTAAAAGTGTGATCACTTTGCTATAATCATATTTTATAAGTAAATCTGTTAAAATTCTAAATAATTTGTTGGGACTAGGGTAGGCAAGCAAAGTACTTGCCTTGAGTAATAAGTACGAAGAGGGCAAAAATACATAAAATAAATATTGATTTGTTACTAGGAGACATATTTTTTTTATCAACCGCCAAAATCCTGCCATATAGGATGGTTTAATATAAGCACAATAAATAAGAATTTAACTCAGTATTTCCTTAAATTCTATGGTCTATTTATAACAAAAATAATTTGTTATGGCTGCATTAAAATTGTTAGTGGCTGCACTTGAGAACCGCTGATTAACTGTCTATTTTTTAAAATTATAATTTTTAATTCGATATGTTCCTAAAGGAAATAAAAGTTTTAAATCTATTTTAATCCACTGAATTTACTATTTATCTATGCTACAATACATCGCATATCATAAATCGCTGATTTTTTATTTATTTATTTTTTTTTATATAGGCTACTAAAATTAATTCTTTCTCCCAGTAATTTGTTAATCAACTCAAAAAATTTTAGAACTGGTTGTTAGTATCATTTATTAATAACTTTATTCAAAAATATAAGATGAAGAATTTAAAGAATCTAAAATTGTGGATTCTCCATTAATCCGAAATTCATTTGCAATTTTTTCTGCTAATAATTTTTACACTCCGATCAAAATATATATATATATATATATATATATATATTCATTTTATTTTCTTGTTGTTTGTTTAATTTTTAGTCAGTTATACAGAGTAACAGAAGTTAGATACTGAAGATGACTTCAGCAGTTATTAATTATAATAAATTATTTATTGTATAAATTTCAGACATTCTTCAGTATAGTAATATAATTTTAAAATATTAGAAGTGTTCTCTGATCACTTAACCTATCAGTTCTACTCTCTTGGAATTTGAAACAGTCTTTTCAAAAAAACAACTTCACTGTTTATATTAAAAACTGATAACACTATCGATAGTCCCATTTAAATAAAAAACTGATAATGTATTACAGTAGATGGATACACGCGATATTAATTTTTTTTATACTCTCCCATATGTAAAATATACCATTAAGTATTTTTTGTTTATTTAATAAAAGAAATAATTTCAAATAATTAAGAATCGATTTTATTATTAGGTTTAGCATAAACCACAAGACACAACGAATAATTCATTAATGAATAAAAAGTGTCCAATAAAGACTTGTATTATTTGACTTAATCACTTAACGAGTGAGAATAACAGCAATATAAGTTTTATTTCAAGATGTTAAAATTTAATTATGATATACCGTTTTAAAATTATAAGCATTTGATGGGATCTGAACAGCAGCGCCGGATCTAGATATTTTATCCCTGAAACAACATTAGAAAATGGCGCCCTCTCTCCTCTTCACTCACGCTCATTAATATATAAACATATGTAATACTTTGGAACCGGGAATATAAATCATCAAATACATAATCACTGAGAAACATAATCCCATACTTTCAGTTTTTCAGAATGGATTTGGACCTGGCCTGTTGAACTCCAGCCTTCAACCATCCGGTGACCCCATGATTGGTGTTGACCAGCCTGTGATAGGATCTATAAGTGGCCGCCGCCAGATAAAGAATATCCCATGAAGATATGGCGCTTAATCGAACACACAAAAAACTTTATTCGTTTTTCAAAGTAACAAATAGTTGACAAAATACTACCAAAAAATACGATTATTATTAATATGAACTATAGTTTAATTTTTCTGGCTTTCAACGAAGCAAACTTATTAATAATCGTTCATCAATTAATCCAGTGCTTTCCACACTTTCTGTGCCGCGCCCCCTTTTCATAAATACTTGGTATGCTCTCTCATTTTTCATAACACTCTAATTTTATAAATACTTTCTACTTAGAATTTAATACCACAAAACAATATACTATATTTTGTATAAATAAAGTTTTTATACGTAAAAAAATATATTTATTATGTTGTAATAATTTTTAATACAATTAAACAAATCTCACAAAAAACCAAAAATAGAATACGTATTTAATATAACATAATATTTAATGCGATAGATGGGTTTATTTTTCGGCATAAATTTTCTCAAATCGGGGTGTCATTGAAAATATCGCTACATGCAATTCTTTTTCAATCACTAAACGAGACCGACAATTTGTCTTTAACAGCTACAACAGAAAGTTTCTGGATATATGGATATATGTATTTATAACCCTTTTGCTGATTTATTTTTATCGACAACAATTTGAATTTATTTTTTGTTTGTCTGAAAAATGATATTTTTGTTAATTCTTATATGCCTTCTTGCAGTACACTAGCGCCCCATAGTTTGGAAAATTCTGAATTAATCAATTTAATTGGCATTGGTTTCTCTCTCCCTTGCTAAGTATTATTTGTTAGAAAAATACTCCATTATGTATATGTAAACCAACTCTACAGCACGAAATATTGCCAAGATAAATATAATTAAGCTTGTGTGTGAAATTGTAACTGCATTTTCGTGCCCCCTCATAATTTTCGCCCGAAGCAACTGTCTCACTCGCCTCATCCTAGATCCGGTGCTACTGAACAGTCATGAAATATTATGAAAAGGCTTTAATTAATAACCACATATATCCTTTAAAAGCAGTGACTCAGTAACATGATTGAACTAATTTAATCCAACTTTAACGTGATCAAAACTGATAAATTTTTATAGTAAGTGGAAATAAGAAATTTTTTATCCAATCATTCAATTGTTATTCGAAAAAAGATCATTTTTTAAATGATATATTGATTTGGATTAGTTTAAGTATAATCATAAATCATACTTTATAAATGATTCTGTTAAAAATTCTAAATAATTTGTTGGGATTAGCGTAGGCAAGCAAAGTACTTGCCTACCCTAGGCCCAACAAATTGACGTGCATTTTATTTTTGTTTACTTTTTAGTGATAATAAACTTGGGATAATTATGAATTATATTGTCTCTTTCTTTTAATACAAACTTTATAAATGAAGATAAACTGATTATTATCGATTAACATTATCATTTAATTACCGGTTAATTAACCTTATTTTTAAAAACTACAGATTAATCTTTTATCATTGAGATTTGAATTTTCTTTTATTATTAGTTTAATTATTGTAAATTTTATTTTTCATAACTTAAACTTCTCATAGTAAACAATTAAAAGCGAAAAAATATTTATTTTTTACCTATTTTTATATAAAATATGTGATTAATAATTATCTTACAATAAAATTTTTTAAAATAAATAAGTTTATTAAACAATTCTGGAAGAAACTAATTGCATACTTCCGAACGTGGTCGCTATTTTGGAAATTTTGAACGTGGTCGCTATTTCACATATAAGCAGAATAGTTAAACTAATCTTATTTTAAAATCAAATTTAATGATCTGAATTCCGGTTGAATTTCATAAAAATCAATCAATTATAATAAATTAAAAAATTATTAGAGAGAAACCTCGAATTTTTAACGTCTATTTTTCAAGCTAAAGAATTAAATGATGCGGTATTGAGAATAAATTTAATGCAGAGCATTACTAGTTTTACTAAATCAGTTTTCTTTGAAAAATAGATTAGAAATATATGGTAGAAAAACTTATGTAAATATAGCATTGTCATTCAGCCGGTTCGCTAAATCGATTGGCTCCAACTGATTGTCGAGTTATAAATTCTTTAAATTCTCTGCGAGTTTGTTAACTGTTTTATAATGAAAATGAAATGAAAACAATAATAAATTATTATAAGATCATGAATGCCATTCATTGAAGACCTCGCTTAATTATTTGAAAATAATCAGTTTCAACTGAAACGTCTTGTTTGTTTCGCAACTTTGATCAAGCAAATAATGAAAATTTGTACTGCAAATAATATACTTTAATATGAAATTCACAATTTCTTGATGCATATTGTATCTGAAATCATATTATATAAAAATTTTTGTTCCAAGTTTAAAAATAGGGGTTTTTTTTAGACTTTGTTCATAACATGACAGCATCCAGAACAATAAAAATATTTAAAATTATAATAAAATGAATGATTTTTTTGCACAATTTATTGATCTATGTGCTATTTTAAGCTTTATTTTATTAGTTCCAAATAATTTTGCTTTTGAGTAAAAGGTAGAAGTGATTGTTAATTATTTTGAAATACTGTCTTAACTAATATGATTCAGAGATATAATAAAGGTAATGTCAATCTTGAATGTAAAATAACTTCAAACAATGATAAATATAAATATAATATCGTACTCAACATCAAACTAAAACATTCTAAAACTTGATAAGTCGGCCGGATGGCCGCATGGCCGATTTATCGTTTATCACCTTGGAGCATTCAGATTCATTCTGGGTTCTATATCTCTAGTTTTTCAGGAGAGGTTCGGCCCTGGCTCATTGAACTAAATCCTTCAACCTTCCGTCTGGTCCATCATGGGTGTTGGGCAACTTATGATAGGGCCTACAGTATGCATCTAGCAGCAGCCACTTTTAGAATTAGGTTTAACACGACTGCGCGTTGATCTGACGGCATATTAAGCGGCCATGTGCGATAAACTAGTGGCCTAACTAATACTTGATAAAAACAAATTCAAAACATGGAATGGAATAAAAATGAAAGTGAAAAAAAGCTTTTGATAAATTTCATCAAAACAAAGCTTTAAGACCTAACTCTTTGAGTGATAGATGTTCAATTTCCCAATTCCTAATTTCTAATAGATTTTAAGCCGATTAGATTATTTTTACTTATTATATCGAATAATTGCCTATTTCATTTAAAAGTATTGTACTTTTATTAAAACAGAATCATATGTAATCAATAAAGTAGAGAATCGATTATTCGAACTAATTAGGTCCAAGATTGTTCATATAATCAACATTACATGATCACAATATCTACGTTATAAAAAAAATAAGCTGAAAGGTTAGAACTGCTGAAAATAAGCAGTTCATCACCTACTTTCCGAATGTTCTCTTTCTTTTCAATTTATTATATAGCATTTGGAATATATTGGCTATTCGTTTCCAATTTTAACATGATTTAATCAGTATTAATATCGCGATGACGTTACCATCGAAGCAACGCTATGTCATCATGACGTCATAATTACCATTATTTGTAGTAATACATTGTTATGTCACAATGATACCACATCAATGAATCTGTGACATCACTATGATAGAGTTATATATCTATATTGCTATCGGCTTTTTCCAATAAGAAAGTCTTTTCTTTTCCGAACTAGTGGTCCGTCTATAACATCTCCAAATTTCAGCTTTCGAAGTCATAGAGAAATACTTCATTTCGTGCGGATAGATAAATATGTATCGTGCATACAGACATATATACAAACATGGTCATAAGCGTTTGATATAGGCTATATAGATTATAAAAATTTTCAATAAACGATCACTATTTTTGCCGTATGTTACTATTATTCTCTCACAGAATATATTGTCACTGACATCATTAAATTGATGTAGCTTTAATAAAAACAATTTCAATGATGTGGAAGCCGTTTCATCCAATGCAAAGATGATAGCTCAATTATTTACAATGACCATAGAATAAGAGATTTCCATTTCATAGATCGATTTATGAGAAGTATATTTCCTTATGTCTTCGATAAACATCTCAATAGACAATCGTCGCTTACTTTCCGCCATGTTTTAAACGTATATGACGCTATATGTAAACAAGTCTACCATTGACTTGTAATTAGGCAGAAACCTCTAGCATTCTGTTGAAGGTTTCTGTTTAATTACAATCAATCGTAAAGTTGAGCTGTGCTAATGTCAATTTTCTATCCTGCTTCTGCCTAAATATGCATAAATTTCTTTCTGCTTTTTGCCTCTCTTTTTGCTATTCTGCGCAGAAAAGTCTCGTTGTGCCTAGAGCACAACGAGACTTTTCTGCGCATAATAGGAAAAGCATATATTTTAAGCATCATTTATGTTAAGTATTTGTTTTTAAATTATAAAAATAAATGCTTAAACTTAGCATTTATTTTTATAATTTAAAAGTCATAATAATGCCTCATTTAAAGGACTTTTGGATTGTTGTTCAATGAAAAATTCATGCAATAAATGAATGGGTCGAAAATGGAAGACAGACTACAATTATATAATGGGGAGGTGACAAAGCAATTGAGAAAGAAAGAAGCAACGGAAGAACATGACATGATATAAATTCAGAAGATATAACAACTATATCAGTATCTGTGATACTGATAAATCTAATAGCCTTCTTTTGGGTTCCATATTATTAGCGATTCCATAAGAAATTCCAATAACAAAAATTAATCAGTACCCCCAAGGTTTTTTTGAAGATTTGATAGCTGAACAGCTACTAACATCAACAGCAATTACTATTATGTAACTGCTTAATATAAATACAATCAATTTGTGTCCGTATAAATAAGAATTATTGCATTATGGTTAGTGATATCACTGATACGAGAAATGCTTGTTTTTTAATCTCTACGTTTTGACATTTCATTCTTAATTATGAAATTTATATAACTCGCACTTAAATATAATTTATAGAATACTTGAAATATTTCATTTATAAACTATTTTGCTTTTTTATTTTATTAATATTTAGAAGATATCATCAATGATAAAAACAACAGATTATTATTTATATCATAAAGTATAGGGGAAAAATTTATACTGGAAATTTATATAAATCTGATATGGGTATTTTTTAATGATTTCTATACAGGTATAGGCAACCTGTGGTAGGATCTTCTTCTAATATGGAGGTTTTAGGTGAACCTTTTCCTCCGATAACAGTTTCAGGACAGGTATTGTCATCTGGGCATTATAAATTCTAGATATATTTATACATATAGCAAAACTTGTATTCTACTTGTCACTTGTGATCAAAGGTGTTTGGAATGTAGCGTCATCTATTGACTAAAAAAATCATAAATGTATAAAATTATGAAATATGAAACAAAATTACATTATCTTATGAAATATTCTAGTTAAAAATAAATAATTTTTTATAATTAAGTTTATTCATCAGATGAATAACGATTTTATCTCAAATAATAATATCTGCCATAATTAAATCTTTTATATCTTTATTTTCGCTAAGTTTACATACCGCACCATTTACACTACAGAATAATTTACTAAAAATACACTCGACTAGTCAATATTATCATATAAATGGTATGACAATGTTGACTAGTTGAGTATATTTTTAGTAAATTTGAATCATCAGAGAATTTTTATTAATAAAGTAAAATAATAATAATACAAATTTTATTTTCGTTGAAAATTTAATAGATTTTTGTAAACTCCAATTTCCTACTTTTTCCCTTTTTCGCAAAAATTTTTAGAATTTGAGATATTTTGTATCTAGTAAGAAAGTGTAAAGGCGGTTTCACATAACCAGCGACAGCGATTTGCTATGCGTTAAAATCAGCGAGTTGAATTCTGAGATAAAAGTAGCGACTAAATTATAGCTGCGATTGTAGTTGCGATAAAGTTGTACTTATCACAATAACAGCG
>WUQG02454004.1:0-12753 GCA_011317285.2 Androctonus mauritanicus | reverse complement strand
TTGAATATATTTATAATCCTATTGTCACTAATGAATAGTACAAAAAATAATTTAGTTATTATTTCTACAAGCATATAGCTTTCTTGTTATGTTGAAGTATATAACATCTTGTGTTATTGAATATACGTGTATCCCTTCTTTAAACAACATTTAAAAGTTTAATTTAAATCACTAAAATGTTAATGTGTAATGATGGTCCGCAACTCAACTGTGACTTAGGAATGTGGTCCTCTAGTAAAAAAGGTTGGGAACCACTGTTCTAGATTACATTTATTCTAGTTATAAACAATTGCAACAAATCCGTCTGAGATAGGTTAGACCAGCACAGTTATTATGTTCTTCAGTATATTATGTTCTTATTGTTTTATTTTAGATTCATAGAAAAAAGAATTGTTGATATAACATATGTGAATGTCGCGTTCGGAATCTATAGGATGGCAAAGGATTACCAAATAAAATAACTCCTGATTTATTGCAGATATTATACAAAAGAACATATAAATCCTCTTATCTTACGTCAGATTTGTAACTTTGCATATGGAAAAAAAAGATAAACTGATCGAATATTATTGTTGGATTGAATTCGAAGAGAAATGCGACGAAATATTCAAAAGCCAAGAATTCGGTAGATGTGAAGAGAATGTAATTCATCTTATCGTTTCCCGCTCAAAATACAAAAAAATTAAAAGAAATAACTCTATTTGAATATTTGATTAATTGAGCCACCACCAAATATCAATTTAAAATAAGCACTACAGATAAATCAAGTTCGTATAATCAAATAATTCGCCATTATTTCGAATCCTTTCTTAAACTGCCATATCTTCATGGGATATTCTTTATCTGACGGGCCACGTTTAGAGTTCACCAGAAAGAAGCCAACACCCGTGAGTGATTCAATCGGGAGGTAGAAGCATGCGGTTTAACGGGCTTTCCCTGAAGCACTGATAGTGTGTGACCCAGATTTGATCTTGAATCCTCCAAAGTGATAAACGAACACATTACTAACCAACTTAAAATGTTTATTCATTTACAAGTTGTGTTGTGTTTTGATTTTATACTCGAACATTCATTATTGTGGAATATTTAACGATTAAATGCTACTAATTCGAGAGTAAAAAATCTAGAAATTTTTGCAGGATTCACAAAAAGTATTATCGGATAAGACCTTTACCTTTTCATCATTTCACATATATAATACCAATAATTATTAATTCACAGCTAATATAAATTAATTATAGTGTTCGTATATTCTGAAACAGTTAACTTATTTCATAATACACGTCAAAACTATAGTTTACAATATTACTGATGCTAAAGCTTTCTTTCAGATTATTAGAAACAAAAATATAGAAATTAACTCAGATAATTACATATTTGATATGCACAAATTCGCTAATTATCGCCAGATTCTGCAACTAACAGAATCCGTAGACATTATTTAGGATTACGCATTAATATTCTATTTTTTAAAAATGCCTCTGTTATATTTCAAAGTCTCAAATGAGTTCTAATGGAAAAAGATTTTCCTTGGTCAAAGTTTATTTATTTATAATACAGAAATAATAATTCAGGAATATTTAAAATAATCAAAAATAAATGAAAAATGTGAAAAATTCTATTTTACCCTTTATCAATAATCAACAAAAACAATTTATTAAATTAAAACTTGTCTTTTTTTATTTTTTATTTTTAATATTTTTATTACCAGCGGGGATTGCAGCAATCCAGATGATAAAGGCCATGACACACTGAACGCGACGCGAGACGAAACGCAAGAAAGCAACTTGGCGCGTACAGTGTGTCTTGGACTAGCTTCTCTGGTGCGGGTGCTCGAGTTAACGCGCGTAACCGTGCGAAAGGAGAGGAAAAAATTGAACTTCGACCAATCAGCAGACGTGATCAATACTGTGCAATAAGACGCAAAGAAGCAATCAACCAATAGAAACAATTGTTTTATATATTTGGAAAATGGGGAAAGTTCAACCTTGTGGTTGGGATTTAGACATGGAATTTGCTTTAGAAGTACAAAAAAAGATCATTTCTATATGACATGAAAATAAAAGTATATCGAAAATATACGCTCATTTCTTTCTACAACAAATCAACCACACTCCCAAATGACCTCTATTTTTCAAATCCATGAAACGAGAAATAACTCTGCTATAATGTAAACAGGCTGGGGCGCAGTGTAACGCGGAACAAAGAATGGAAATTTTTCTGCCATCTTTGCTTCGTTTCGCGTCTAGTTCAGTATGTCACGGCCTTAATACAGATAATATATAATACACATCCAGTGTTTCAGAACGGATCTAGGAACAACACAGTGAATCCCATTATTCAATCTTCCGATTGATCCCATCATGTTATGAAAGCCAGCCTGCAGTGGGATCTAAAGCCCACTGGCGCTACATATAGTATTTTTCATGTGATATGGCGGCTTATTTAAAATAAAAATATAATTTTTTCTATTTCGCAGAAACTACCGCAACAATTTATATCTACATCACTCAGAGATTTATGAAATTTTTTGTACAAATTCATTTATATATTTGTTGCGTTAATTCTCTTTTTTATATTAATTGTATCGCTCTTATTCTGCCATTAGCGAGATTTATTGCTTTTCTTATGCAATAATTATTAAATCATTAGTACTGTCTTTATATCAAGATAACAAGATTTATTTAATATAAAAATCTTTAATCAAGATTGATTAAAGTTTTTTATATTAAATAATTAATTAATGTTGCATCTATTCTATTTATTTTGATCAAATAGAGATTTTAAATAAAATATTATTATTACTAATGAATTTTGATATATATTTTGTTATCTATTGCTATTAATACATTCGCTAAATAATAATAATAATTCATTTGCAGTGGCCTACAAAAAGGGGAGCGAAGGGAGCAGTCCGCTTTCAGCACCAAGCTGAATTTGAGCCAAGAGCATGGAATATCATTATTATTCACCAAATTTTTGTATAAAACTTTTGTATCATTTTCAATTCTTAATTAGAAATTATTTAAAAATATAAAATAAAATATGTGTTGACAGTTAAAACCATCGATGGTTAAAACAAATGTTTTTTTGGAGGGGGAGAGGGGGTCAAAAAATGCCGCTTTGGGTACAAAAGATTCTGGTACGCCACTGTTCATTCGTAAAGTGTGTTTGATAATAAATAAAACAGAAGGAAAATTAATTAATTATTTAATTTAAGCATTAATTCAGTTCATATAAACAATTTCTAAGTCTGAATAAATTATTGATGATTCTGCTGGATAAACATGGAGCAACATCTTTTAAAATATACAGTAAGCTTTCCAAATTATACTTTAAGAGTAACAAATTTTTCAAATATTAAATACAGCATTTAAATAATTATTAGGTCAAGTATTCCGAATAAAAAATATTTTCTTTTAAATTATTTTACGAAAATAAACAATTGCTTCGAAATTTGATTATTAATATATTATGAAATTTATTCATACCAGAC
The DNA here is from genome assembly GCA_011317285.2 of Androctonus mauritanicus. Classification (NCBI taxonomy): domain Eukaryota; kingdom Metazoa; phylum Arthropoda; class Arachnida; order Scorpiones; family Buthidae; genus Androctonus; species Androctonus mauritanicus. The sequence continues at coordinate 9,257 of WUQG02454004.1, read as the reverse complement.
TGATAGAAATCACTTGACGTATAAAAAAATTAAGAATCCTATTTTCATACGATAACATTATTATTCCTTTATTTTCTTTTTATAGGTTTTTTTTATTGTTATTATGATGGTATTTTAATCGTTTCTACTTTTCCCAACGCAACATTTCTCAGCTGATTTATATTCTTATCTGAATGATATTCCGGATGCGCTATTGAGATTTATCCATGTTCACTCATTAATTAAATATCTTATAATTTATGCTGAAATGATGTACAGTACTGATCTTATTTGATTTAATTTAATAAACTGTTTAAAAACAAAATATTATCTGTGGATTATCAGTTGTGTGAAAACACATAAAAAGAAAAAACTACTTTCCTACTTTCCGTTTTTTCTAGGTTCAGAAAAGTAAGGTAACGATTTTTGTCAATATTTTATCAATATACAGAATGTCCCAAAGAATGTATTCATTTTCAATTGAAATACCAATCCCTCACTTCTATGCTGATGTGAGGCCTATACCGAAGCAACACTTCCGGACAGATGGATGCAATTTATAGAACATCAAATCATGAACGATTTATAAAATTTCATTTCATAGTGTTTGAGATATTTCAATTTAAATTTTTAGGTGATATTAATGAGAATAAAGGATTTATTATAGGGCCTATAGATTAAAATATTGCTTTTTCTTAAAATTGTCAAAGAACTTTGCTCGGAAATTTTTTTTTAATTAATGGCAGAGTAAAACATCTCTGTACATTTAACAATAAATCGGAATCGTATTTATGCTTAACAGATCTTTTTAAAGATCAATAATAAAAAATTGTTTTTAATTTTTATAATTTAATGGATCATTCTTTTATCTAATAAAATTAATATTAAAAATTGTATTTTAAACATAGCAGTGAAACGCAAGTAACGTAATAGTGAAAATTTGTATTTTAAAAAGTAGCAGTGAAAAGTTCCAAAAGACCATGATGAGGGATTTATTTTCCAAATGCGTATCTAGATTCTGATATACAAATATCTGTGAATAAACGACTTACGTTCCTGTTCTATTAAGAATGTGTCCCTCTTGATTGCACATAATACATAGCATTATTGTATCTGTAAGCTTTTTGTGATTTTCATCTTTATCATGAGTGTTAATATTGTAGCACAATGAGTTTTGAAAGTTATTGAGTTTCAAATTTGATTTAGCAATGCATCCATTTTATTTTAAGTCATTTATAAAATCTCTCTATATTTTGAGCCAATTTCTATGAAATATATCCAATATCTCACATGATTGACGGATCAAAGAAGAATTATTTAGATTCGGTTTAAAGCTACTCCCCTATCATCCAATAATGATTACTAATAGACGATGCCAAACCAGCATCTGTCACAGACTATCTACTCATCAAAGTCTCAGCCATAGTATTGAGTACAGACATCGACAGGATGGGCTGATGTTCCTTATATAAATCTTCTTGGATCTCAAATCGTCTGGAAAACAAGCTGAAGTGTTTCACGTAGGCAATCTGGCCAAAAATCAGATTCAGTCAGATTAAGTACATTTTGGGTCTTAACCAGAATTGGCTGCCGGCAGAATGAAAATAAATTCAAAGTGAAAGAAATTTACAAATAGTTTTCGTTACAATTTAGGTTATGAAGTTCTAATATTAAATTTGTAATAAATAATCAAGTTAATGTTCAGAGATTAATGAATCAATTATCCTTCAAAGAACAATTATTCTTTTGTGAGAGTACTCCAGTAATTTCTATGATAGATGAAAAAGCTGAATACATTCCACTTGCTAACTAAAATAAAGTTATTATATCAGCAATCTTAAATTGAATGAAAAATTAATGATTTTATTTTAGACATATAATTAGAGGAATATATAATTTACACCTTCAACTATATGTAAATCATAAAAACAATATTGGATGCAATATGCAATACTTACTCTTATGAGAAAATCCTTCTTTATATAGAAGAATCCGCCCATAGAAATACCTATTGGAGTTCTTCCAAATCTCTTCATAAAGTTTATGATCTGAAAAATGGTATGTTTATGCATATAAATTAAACATAATAATATTACTTGATATTAACTCACTTTAAATTTATATTCAATACTCATATTAGTATCAGAAAATCTTCCAATAGAAATGAAGTTGTCATAAATCTGGAAAAAAATTATATGAATTGAAGAAATACTCAGTAATATAGCATTTACGAAAATGAGAATATTATATGTACTCACCAGGGATGTCAAATGCGATGATGCCCATGCGATAAAAATAGTTGCAAAGAGAATTGTTGCGCATAGAACTGAAATACTAATTCGGAGGATAAAATCCATATTGACAAAAATAATTCCGTAGAGAAAATAGCTTGTAAAATTCATGAAAATGGTATAATTCAAAGGTGAAACGAATTCCCAACGATCATTTACATGTTGAAAAAATTCATATATTTCAGTATGACTATCGATTATGTCTTCCAAGAGTGCTTTCAAAGATAGGTCAGTGCTTCTACTTTCAGAAAGTTTCATCGATAAATGCATTAATCTTTTTCCTATCAGTACTAATCCGACTAAACAGAAAGCAAATATTGAGATAATTTGTCCCACGATATAATAGAACCATACTGATAACTAGATATAGCAACCAAACACTTCCAAGTCGCTAACATTTTCATCTTTCAATTTGGTAAAAATATAAAGTGACAACATAAAACAGCATATCATACACAATATTAGGAGTAACAATATATATATATAAAAGTGTAATATTCTCGCTCTTTATCCCAATCTAATTCACTTGTAAATCCGCTTTTCTTCAAATGAATTGATATCTTCCTTCTATTAATTAAACTGAACTGCAGAGCTGCATAAAGAGAAACAATGAAAAAGAGAGATAACGCATATCTTGGATTTTCTGGAAATATCCGGAATACCCTACAACAAGGTGAATTTGACCATAACAGTATTGATAGAAATTTGAGAACGGAAGCCCAGAGATACAGCTCTATAATATATTTGTATATCTTAAATTTGTTAGACAATCGACTTTCGGAATATAATTTCTCGCAACAGTTACAAGAAAATACGAAATCCAATCCATACACTCTTACTATATCTGCATAAGGAATCGTGATAAGTCTAAGGCAGTGTTTACTTCTGAAAGAATTCTTATTTGTATGCATTTTATCAGGATATATTCATCTACAGAATTTTTTTAACTTTTCAATATTTTTTATAAATAAATTTTCTTTTTCTAATAGGTAAGTGAAAATATAAGTATATTATATTTACAGATTTTATACGTTCACTAAGAAATTTCTAATGTGATTGTTAGTTTTGTAAAATCGTTCTAATTTTTCAAGTATGCTTCTTGATTGAGCACATTAAAGTGATCGTTTCTTTCCAGATGAATAAATTCTTCTCTATAAAATAAAATTAACCTGAAAATGTTATACAATAGAAAATATTTAAATAGGAATTATACCTTAAATTTTGTTACTAAAAGATATAGCTGCGTTTCAATACCTTACCTTTAAATTATTCAAAATTGAAAATATTCCAATGATGATGATAATGGTGACATAATGTGACAGAAATAAGGTCACAAGTCGGTAAAGCTTTGAATTATATCAAATATTCGTAATTTCTTCTGTGTTTACTTCCGAATTCCGCTTTAAACAAGCGAATGTTACTAAGGAACTCATCTCAAATGCAAGGATAATCTAGAAGTTGAAAAATTTTATGATCGTGTAAAATATCTAGCCGATTATTTACAAATAATAGCTTGTTTGCTAATGGTTACACTTATTTGTTGAATATAAATTCAAAAATGGCTATTGTTTAAACCAGATGAGAGAGATCTTCTATTTGCTATTAATAAGATCATATTATATACGGTTTTATAGATTTTTATTGTTTGATTTGTCAAGCGATTTCTTAAAATATTTGTTATGATACAATTAGCTACTGTATTTGCATTAGAAATTTTATTTATTTGTCCATCATTAACATTCTATGAGAAACAAACAACTAAATTTTAGTATAGTTAAGCCGCCATACCGCTCAAGGGATATACTTTATCTGGCAGCGGCCACTTGTAGAATCCAAATCAGGCTAGTCCACAACCATGATGGAGTCAATTGGAAAATTAAGAATGGGTTCAACGAACTGACACTTGACTTTTCATGAAAAACTGGAGATGGTGGATCCAATGTGATAAACCACAGCTTTACTACGCGTTCATTTGTCCGATCTAGATTTACGAGTAGATATCAATTATGGTTTTCATGGATTATAACAGATACAACTTTTTGATTTGCCTTATTTCATGACTTTAGAAATAACTCATTCTGTTATATTAAATTTGTGAAAATGACAATTGACCAGATTGATAGTAGTAACTTTTCAATTTTAGTAATGATGTAAATGATATGAAATTATGTTCGAAATAATTTTTTAATTCTTTGAAAATTGATTTAGAGATTCTCTGTGAAAGAAAACAAAATAAAACTGTACATATAAACTATATTTACATCTAAAACACTTTCGTAATTAACGATTCTTAAACCGAAACTGAATAAATTATTTAAGGAAATGTAGTCTCGTTAATAACCATATTATAATTATAGAAGTAGTTATCTAATTATTAAGTACGGAAATAGAATTACGAACTATTTATATAAAAATCTGGGGAAATATAAAAATCATGGAATAATCCAATAGAAATCACTTGAATAGATAGTGATTTCTATTGGATTATTCCAATGTTCTCTTAGGTGCATAGGTCTCTTGGCCTATGTTTGAAGAATACAAAGACTCAATCTAGAAAACCATAAGTCTTATAATTCAAAATCTGCTCTTTACAAAGGTATCAGAAATTAAATTCAGACTGTCAAACACAGATATTTACACTCAAACATTGATCAAATATGAATAATGATAATTTTTATCTTTGATGATAAAATTTTTATAATTAATACAATAAACTGAACAAACTCACAGAGATTCAGAATGCTAGATTTGCAGCAATCATATTTGAAATTTTGAAAAAATTATTTGTGATTTGCATTAAAGAAGAGACTCTCATAAGAAAAATCCTGATGCCTTAAATATACCTTTACAAAATATTTAATCTTTCGCATAGCTTTTTATAAAATCTATATGCATAGTCACACCATGAGAAAAGTTTGAGAAAAGTTAAAGAGGATCGAACATTGGACATGGAATGACCGTATTCGCTACTCGCATATCGAAGGATCGCCTTACTTCGTCATGGAATTATTTTTATCGCAGTCTTAGAGACACTATATTTTATCTTGACAAACTTTATGATAGTATCTAAACCAAACTTACCAAGATGCGATTGTTTCTCTTCTAATCTTTCTATAAATGTAAAGTACGTATAAAGAAAACAGAAGAAGGAATATGAATAACCTCTTTATAGAACAAAGTGAAACGATTGGTGATATTTTAATAAACCAATGAATTTTTCTGAATCTTAACCAATAAGATGTATGAACATTTAGCCCTTGAACAAGTATATCCAGATTCATATATGATACAAGGACGTATCTGCTTTATATAACTGAATACATATCTGTCTTGAAATTTGCAAACAATATTCCTTCTGATGAAATTAACTTCGCATAGATAATTTATAAATTAATATATTTTATACAAAATTTAATAATATATATTAACGTAATCATTCATTGACGTTTATGTTTATATAAGTTAATAAAAAAAAATCATATCATGAATTTAAAATTTAAAGTCATAAGTAATCCTGTAAGTGAAAAATAAAAACACAGGTTTATAAATTAAATGCTAAATTAGTCTTTGCAAGATTAGGGATGTGTAAAACGTCTTCATTACAGAAACATTCATGTTATATCATCAACACAGTATAGGCACTCCTGAAATCACAGATGCTAATATTACTAATTACAGTATTTCATTTGAGAGAAGTGTTAAAGTAAATATAGAATTAAAAATTTAGATAACTTATATCTAGTCCGATTAGTAAGATGTTAGGAGAGTTTTTATTTATGATGATAAATATTACATTAGATATTTTTGGCGATGACCAGTTCAGCAATCTTAAGAAACTTAATTTATGGAGGAATCAACAGAGCGGGTCCAGGACCTCCTTAAATTGAATCCCATTGTCAAGATAATAAGACCTATAATTATTCGAACTTACCAATAATTGAAGAATAAACATTGCTTTATTGCTCCTCTTCAGGCACTTATGAAGAATGGAATCATTTATCGGCTTTCCACTCTATAAGATCCGAGTTCGATTTTTGAGTCCCACCCACTGAAGACATTTACCATAAGGTCCGGGCCTGACCCAGCCCGTACCTTATGGTAAATATTTGGTTAATAACGTCCAGGCCTGAATATTTATCATGAAGTCTGGACCTGACCCATCGATCCCTGTCCTCCATAATCCGGCTGACCCTTCCGCAGGGTTGGGGAGCCTGTGAAGTGCTTGTTCCCCCCATCACATAGTGTTCTTCCAGAATAGAAAGAGGGGTCAGGCAAAAAAAAAAAAAAAATGGAATCAATCAGAACGTTTTGACTATTATATAAGAATAACATGTGTTATATGACAAATGAATATGAATAATGTCAACTAAAATTTTTGACCAAATATATGTTTAAACAAATTTATTAACATTATGTAATCAGAAATCTTTCTATAAAACTCCGTTTTAAAATAAATTTTATATTTCTTACAAATAATTAATAATATACAGTTGGTATTATTTTAAACGATGACTCACTTAAAGTCGTTTAATTATTACTTCACGACCAGAAACTAAATTAATGTATTACTATGTCGAAGTTTTTAAGGCAGCGGATCGGGATAAAATCCTATTTTACTATATTTTCTGCATAAGAGACAAAAATGTGTTGGAAATCTACAGTTTATTTGTAGAATACCGTGCCCCACATTTCAAATAAGCGCTAATGGAAATTCACGATAACACGATAGGAAATATATTGTATAATAGGTGAATCGGTGGATTCACCGCGTGGAAACAATTTGAGTTTTCAAAAAAAAACTCAAATTGTTTCCACGCGGTGAATCCACCATAGAAATATTATTTGAATATAGGGTTATTAGGTGCGAAGTTTATTGTTTTCTCTATAGTCAGGCTGGAGTTGTCGGATATAATCGATATGAGATATGTGAAAACTGATTTACGAAAAACTAATCATGGATACGTCATTTGTAAAATCTGTCTTTTATCATAAAATAATTTTCTTTCTCGTAATTCTAAAATGTAATTGCTTTAAAATTTACACTTAAATCATGCTTCTTATTCGGTTTATTTCATTATTTAACAACATAAATGATAACTAAATGAAAAAAATGAATAAAGATCATCGATTCAAATATCAGAAAGAAAGCAATCTAGGAACGTAATTCTGATTTATAATATTAGATCAGAAGGTTTCCTGGTTTCAGTTAAAATTGTTCCATTTAACGTCGGGATTATCAATAAACTAACTTCAACGTTAAATCAAATCCCACTGTAAATAGTTGTTTATCAAATGTTGAGAATATATATTGTTATATTTGATTTACAAAATTAAGTAGAAAGCAGTATGATAACGATCCAATAACATCCAATTTAGACGAACGATGGTGTATATTTTTTAATTTCGTATAGTGCTAAATAATCTTTTTATTTTTTATATGCGATATTTTAATATTATTAAAAACTGATAATTGTACGAATTAAATTTAAATTAATAAAATTATACTGCACTTTATAATATAAACGAATAGTAAACAATGTAGGCCACGCTTATTGAATTTAAAATAAACCATTCAGGTTTGTTGCATAACGGACAAGATACTTATTTTATACATTTGTTTCGAAAAATGTTGAATATTAATATATATATATAGCATCTTTTTCGTTTTGCAACAAACCTGAATGATTTATTTTTAATTCAATACACGTGGCATATATTGTTTGCTATTCAAATTACATTATCATATACAGTATTTATTTTAGATGGAAATATTAAATTATGTCTTATTAATTCTAAGATAATATTGAATAAAGGAAGATTTGTTGTTTTAGAAATTATACACAAACCTGTTCCTTTCAATTTAATTATTCAATACAGTGCGAATATTGAATTCAATTTCAATATTTGAAGTGTATTATTGGATTATTGAAATTTAATAAAATAAACAGGCACAATAGATTTCTATCGATCCTGCTTATTTATAATGAAATCAATCACAGTAGAAAGCAAACAGTAATTTATTTAATTTAGAAACAATAACTGCACTGTTTGCTCTACATTTTAAAGAATAATGTAAACAATCGATATTTTGAAATATCGATTTGATTGTATTATACTTTAAGATTTTAACTGTATTGAATGTCTTCTTTAATTTACTAACATGATTATTAATATAATTTTAGATTTTACTCATTTCCTGTTACTAGGTTTACTAATTTGAAACAAAAATGATGCTTCTGTAAAATCTGTGATGTGACAAATCCGATTACAGACTTAAGAAAAATATTACATATTCTTATGTCTGTAATATAATAATAATATTACAGACATGCTTTTGCCTTAGCTTATGGTAATATCGCCTACACTGAAAAAAAAGAAATATATACTGTAATTTTCCTTTCTTTGTGTTGCGATAAACAATAAATTAATGAAAAAAACAATAAATTAATTTTGAAATTTGTTAAAATTTCAACAAATTTTATATATTAGGTTAACTTTAACATTAATCATTTAATTTAACGAAACTCCAATATTTATCAATATATCTAAAGAAAGAAATAAAAACAGTTGCATGAACAATATGTGAATATAGATTACTGTTATTACCACATTCTTTAATTATGATAATTCATTTGAAAAATATATTTGATAAAAATAAATAGAACAAATATAGAATTAACCAATTAATTAATACAAGTATTAATTAAGTTCGTGTAAACAATTTGTATGTCTCAATGAATTTTTGAGGAATTTTTGACGAATTATGCTGCATCAACATGAAACAACATCGTTTATAATATACAGTAGCCTATATAATAATTATATTTTGAGAGTAAGACCTGGGCTCCACTACACCTGAAAACACGCCTGAAACAGAAAACTGAAACTGAAAGTGACGCAGCTTCTGGTTTGTACAGCTCCGGCCAAAAAGGTTGTCACCTGCTTCGCAGGGGCTGAGTTACCGGAAGTTGATCGATTATAAAGTCT